>JACDRQ010000280.1:0-82207 GCA_013841215.1 Hycleus cichorii | reverse complement strand
GCGCCTCCATCATTTTCGTCCGACATTCCAGGGAAATTAACCGTTTCTTTTTGGTCTGATGGTTGATGGATTTATTAAGAGGTTGCTTCGCATACGCTAAAAAATTGGTCACTCTGTTCAAAAGAGCGATAGAAGCGACAAGCGATAAGCGAGCAAAGCAACAATCTACTACTTCATTGCATTGACCAAATGAGGTAGTAGAGTGTGCATCCCCTATTCTTGTATAACAGTTAGTCCTCACTCTTTCTAACTTATGAGTGNAATAGGGACCTCCTTTTCTCAAGCCTTGGTCGACCAAGGCTTGAGAAAAGGAGGGTGATTTTGGTGTCGTTTCTATTGAAACGACACCAAAATGACGTATCCAAAATATCTGCCACCATAAGTCGACACGTCGATAATTCAGGCAATTTTCAAAATATCACAAAAAGGGCTTTGCATTTCCTTCGGCTTTTGTATCAGCTTTCGAATGAAGGGTTGATCAATACTGTAAAATAAATACTGTGCCTAAATTCTTATATCTCCTCCCCGACATTTTCTCAATTTTCCGGAAAACTATCCGTGGAATCGGAAAATTTCTTAAAGATTTGAAAAGAACTTTTTATTTGCTATCTAACAGTGAAAGAGTTTTTGCAAAATAATTAAAATTGGCGAAGTTATAAGAGACAAGAAATTGTACAAAAATACGAAAAAAACATGTTGTTAGATTTTCATCTGTAACTCAAATTTATATCAACATTTTAAAGAACGGAAAGAAGTGTTAGAGGCTACAAGAAGTGCTCTTTCCAAAAATCTATCTGCGGTTGCCGTAGTCTCAAGGACAAGCGAGAAATCGGGAGTTACAAATTCACATTTTTGCCGGTTAGAATTATCTTATAATTTAAATGTAATTTTTGACCAGAATGACGTCATGCGCAAAACGTACCAATATACGACATTTGCGCTGTTCCACCATATAATATTCACACCTCGTTATGGTGGCAGACATCTTAGATAGTGGAGACGCAAACGAATTGAAACAGTTCATCAAATGATGAACTGGTGGTTTGTGTCTAAACTAAAGAAGTATTGCTGGTTGTATAAAATTAGATGTATAATATTGGCACAGATTATTTTATTTTTCTATTAGCGTAGGATTTGTGAGGTTGATAAAATTGTTCTAATTTTCTAATTCAGNGCTATATTAGGATATTATTTTAGATTTTATATGTGATTAGTTTGGGTTGAAATCAGCGTTCCAGTATTTGAACTTGTCAATTTGGTCGCCATCTATCGGCAAAAATCAAAATTATAAGTTTTTCAAAATTTCCTGAAATTTTCCTCCAAGAAAATGCCTAGTAGAAATCCGTTTTCCTCGACTAATCCTCAAGAACAACAACAACAGCAACAAGGGGACCATCGACCGGTACGTGAACTTACACAAACTGATCGTTTAAATAAAAAATTGTTGGAGTCATTTTTAACGAAAATCAATCAAAATGATGAAAATCTAAGGAGATTTTCTACATCTATCGGTAACGACTCTAATTGTAATCAAGAATTTAATTAAATGTTCCAATAATTGTTGAAGCGACAACATAACCTCAAATTTAATGTCAAATCGCGCCAAAGATGTTAACCTCTGAAGATCCCTACGGTGACGATTTGGGTGAAAATGATACCGAAACTATTGAAGATAACGATGGAAATGAGTTAATTCGAGAAATTGACGAGCAACATGATGATGATCCAGCAAAAATAAAGCCGATAAAACCGAAACGTATCGTCCGTAATCCTCGACCGAAATTGAATGAAGAAACGCTAAAAGGACCGCGCGGCCTTACCGCCTTACCGTCCTACTTCGCACGCGTCAAATTCAAAGGTAAAGACCACGAAGAAGAAGATTTGAACGTGTTATTAAAAACTTACGAATACTGGTGTCATCGTCTATTTCCGAAGTTGCCATTCGATGATTGTCTCGCTAAAATCGAGAAATTGGGCACCAAACGGGCCGTACAAACGCACCTGAAACGTATGCGAATGGATCTAGAACCGCCCGAGCCGTCTACAATTGTAGAGAATAACGATCGGGAATTATTGGAGGACAGTTTTATGGAAACGCCTAGTGTTGGTATCAGTGAGGCACAAGAAGAGCGGATTCGTTTGAACCGCGAACGGGCCNTACTTCGAACGCGTCAAATTCAAAGGTAAAGACCACGAAGAAGAAGATTTGAACGTGTTGTTAAAAACTTACGAATACTGGTGTCATCGTCTATTTCCGAAGTTGCCATTCGATGATTGTCTCGCTAAAATCGAGAAATTGGGCACAAAACGGGCCGTACAAACGCACCTGAAACGTATGCGAATGGATCTAGAACCGCCCGAGCCGTCTACAATTGTAGAGAATAACGATCGGGAATTATTGGAGGACAGTTTTATGGAAACGCCTAGTGTTGGTATCAGTGAGGCACAAGAAGAGCGGATTCGTTTGAACCGCGAACGGGCCAGACAGTTACGCGAAGACCGATTGAAAGCTAACGACCAACAAAGTCGGGAGTTAGGCGAATTTTCTGAAGGAATCGACACCGAAATTGGGGCGCAGACTGACGATACTATCCTGGATCAAAGCAATACTGACAGTGGACTAGAAGAACGGATCCGTTTGAATCGCAAACGGGCCAGGAAGTTACGCGAAGAAAGATTGAACGCACAGAAATGTGTCGGTAGTCAAATAGAAGGCGAATTTTCTCAAGAAATGGCCACCGAAATTGTTGACAATCAGACGAGTGTAGATGACTCGTTTAATAACAAAGCTACGGAGATTATTGAAGCAATCCAACAATCAAATCGAGAATTAGATGGTCAAATATCGGAATTTTCTCAAGAAATTGTTGTTAAGAAGACTGCAGAATCATCTAATAAAGATGACGATGATGATGAGGAGACTATTGATAATATCCTGGACCAAATCAACGCTGATGATGCTTAATTTGAGGTTATATTGTCGCTCTATTTTATAAAATAAAACAATTTTCAATTGTAGATTTTTGAGCAACCCACCCTGTTCTCCTGGCCGAATAATCGATGTAGATTGAGCAACCCACCCGATTTCCTGTGCTCCTCTCATTGCCCGAAACAAACATGTAGACTGAGCAACCCACCCGATCTATCCTGTACTCCTCTTATTGGCCGAATCGAGGATAATTGGTAAGTTTAAACGATAACAACCACTCCTAAAAATTTATTAAAAACCTTAAATGGAGCCAAATGTTGGAATAACGATCAATATCCAAATACTTAATATTTAAATCACATTATTAAAGCTAAATTACTAGATAATTATTAAATTGTTTCTATTAAATATTTACAATTAAAAGCGATTTTATGGAAATTATAACAAATATTTCCGTTTACATTCAATTAAACAGCATTTGGTATCTCTGGTATCAATGAGGCGAAAAATGTTGTAAAAAATGTCCAAATTATCATCAAACGTGACGGTGCTTGTTCTTCTTGTTGTTGGGGTTGGCGTTCTTCTTGCCCGATTGTATCATTATTACCTTGTACCGTATTATTATTATTGTGATTATTATTATTGTTGTTATTATTAATAATATTGTTATTATTGATACTTCTAAAGAAACCAATTTGGTATAAATATAGAGCAAAGCCCAGTAATAATACAAAAATGAAACGTATCGGACTTGAATAGAAATAAACAACGCTAAATAATATCATAACACGACTTAACATATAGAAAATATCGAGCCAATCACGTTCTGGATTGTCAGGATCACGAATTCCGGCATCTGGTTCCGGTTGGGGTTGTATATTTTCGTTTTGTTGACGTTGATTTTGTATAACACCATAGGAATTAGCCGCACTATTAAAACAATAATAATTAAATTATTTTATAAAATATCTAACAATCTTACAGTTGCATATATTGCGTCATATACTGTAAATAGGCTTGTTGCATCATTGCTAATTGCATTGCAAATTGATTTGGATCTCTAGCGAATTGGTTGGGGTCGAATGGTGGATTTGTCCATAGATTGGGCATAGTTTGCCCTATCGTTTGTCCATTATCTCGTATTGTAGTCGATGTTGGTGTATTAGGGGGTGTTTGTGGTACTTCCGGTACCACAGGACGTGATATTGGTTGATTCCTCTGTGGTGATCGAGTCTGTTGTGATGTACAAACCAAATGGACTGTATGGGTCTCTTGGCCTTCGTATTGTCGTAAAACATCCTTTAATGTAACCGAATCGCTCAATAATTGACCGGAATAGATTAATTTCTGTTCGTGTTTCGGCTATAATTGAGAAATTTTTTAAATTTTAATTCAATTATAATTAAATTAATACATACAGGTTTACTGGGATAGACTTCAGATAGGTGTTGTTTTAATTTGTTTATAGTCCATGATAGTTCGCATTTGATTTGTTGATCTTCGATTTGTTGATTTGGTGCCTTCACAATTAAAGTGATCGGCAATGTTTCCATTGTTTTGTTCTCTTGTTCCACTTTGATAGATTTTTGGTAATTTCTAAATTTCAACTAAAAATTTAATACAATTATAATTATTTTAGTATAACCAAAAACGCAAAAATAACAATAAGAAATTTACAATTTTACAATTTTATTAATTATGACATATTTATTATCACATATACAGACATACACACACACAAACTTATCAACTATATTTGGCCATTGCTGATTGGTCGATCAATTGACAGTCATAGGTCACGTGATGACTGCACCAGTGGCGTAACAATCGAGAATTGACGAGAACAATGCCACTCCGATATTCGATTAAATATAGTGACGTTACAAGATAAAATCAATGTAAAGGTAATTTTTGTTTTCTATTTTAACAATACACTCTATTTTTGAACTAGGATTTAAATTTTACCCGCCTAGATATAAGCTTCCTATTGGTGATTTTACAGGCAAGTTTACACAACTCAAAACAATAGATTCTGTTGTTTTCATAGTACTCTAGAATATATTACTTGTTAATTATAATTCTAATTAGATATATTATAGTTATATGTTAGATTTGAAGCAAAAAAGAGTCATAAATATCTAAATTTACGGCCCAATAGTTTGTGTAAATCTGGCTTTAGTCACTATTCCTCCTTTAAAAACAACAAGTAGAAACACTCGATTCATTCTCGGAAAATAAGATTTTACCCAGAAAAAATCTGATTGGTTCTAAATAAAAGCGCAAAATTTGAAAATCGTCAATAATGTAATAAACATCATTTTGAAACAGTTTTGAATCGTACGCCACTGTGAGATTTTTGCAATTTTTTTAGTCGCCTCTAGAACTTTCGTTTCTTGATTAAAATATAATTGTAATAATTACAAGTGTTTTGGTCATAAATTTATAGGCGGGCAAAGTTCATTCGTTTTATTTTCAAAACAAAAACACTAAATTCTATTCATTTTTTGTTTCGCCGAGTGTTTTGTAGAAGTTTTATTGTTAATTTCACTTATAACGAACGGGAATGAAAGAGAAATTGCAATGTCGAATTATTAGCGAAAGTTGAATTCTTTCATTTTCATTAATAACAAGTTTATTAATATTAAATTTCGTCTATTAATTGAATTATTAATTTATAATTAATTATTCTGACACACTTATCTTTCGTCATCTGTTTTTATTGTTTCCAGTTCAATTATCACATTATACTCATCTTCCGTTTCCATCTTATACCTTTCCGGGTATACCGGGTGATTCACAATTTTATCATAATTTTAATTGTAGAAGTCTATAAAATTTCGACTATACAATTGTATTCTCTAACTTGTCGATTTGTTACCATAACAACTTCTCTCTTGATGGAATTGTAAAGATTGTCGATTTGTTGTCATGGTAACTAATGGTTATCAAGTTAGAGAATACTGGTATTCTTTTGATCTTGCAGTTGGTTGTGTTTCGGTTACGTAATGTCGTAGATTGATCGATACGCTTGCAAAATGCACTTACAAATGTCAAATTTTGTCAAATGTGAACCAATCTACGACATTACGTAACCAAAGCCAATTGCGTTCTAATTTCTGATTCTAAATTCATATTTCAACTAGTGAAGTTCAATTTCAAGCTTTTTGAGGTTTGTTTTGTAAAACGGACGTTGTAGAATTGAAAATTTGAGTGAAAGTCGGTCAATTATATTGGAATGAGTCATCTTATAGTGAATTTGAGTATTTTCTTAAGAGTTGGTGAATCACATTGTATACCTTTGTTGAATCTCACATTCAATGATACTTAAATATGTTAAATTGACTACTAGAGAAACGCTGAAGTCTCTTTTAAAGTGGCAATTTTAAATTCGCTTTCATTTTAATTTAGATGAAGTGGTGGCCAGTGTCAGAAACAGATAATTGTGACAAAAAGTCAACTAAAACAAGTTAATAGGATTGTTGAAAAAAATCTATTAATTTTAACGTAATCCCCATTAAATGCATAAATAAAATTTAATTAGTTTGGCGAACAAAAACTTTTGAATCTAAATTAATTGAAATATCCAAATTTGGTAGGAATAAAGTCAATAATAAAGTTGATTTTAATTTAGAAATTGTCGAATTGTGGATTTAATTCGTAAAATACACAGCTATTCTCGTATTTACAATCTGCTTTAATAATTCGTCCAGGGGAAATTCAAGAGCACGTTAAATAAACGTATGAAGAGTTGCAATAATACGATTTTCATTAATGGAAATCTCCCATTTTGCCTCTTTTATTTGAAATTCACAATTAAACCGAACAAATATCGGAATTTAGGAATTTTAAAATTTTCCATCCACGATTAAAATGTTTGGTGTATTAAATTGAAAATAAATAAAACCAATTCAATTCACTTATTTTATTACTCATTGTTATCATTCAATTATTATAAATATAATCTAGTACAAAGTTGACTAATATAAAAAAGGAGCAATTTTCATATTTTAAAATTATTGTCAAAGCGCTCTTTTATAAATAAAAATATCCTTTTATTTATAACAGCTACAACTACAGGATAAAATCGGTCACAAAGACATCACATTAGTTGCCATAGTCTAGCTATGACTGATTTTTTTTAATATAAAACCAAAAGGATCATGCATCTACTAGATTTCCATTGCATTTCCCCCATATCACCACCACCCTTTATCATTATTTTTATTGTTACAATATCTCAAATATACAACGATATGTTTGTGTTATGTACATGTCCGACCCAGTTAGCTTTATCATTTATAAAACTACAAAACAATGGAGATCTGTCAAGCAACATACTGTACAAAAGTTGTATTTTTTTTAGTTTATATTTCAATATATAAAATTTAGCGTTTTTTGTGTGTTTGAGGGGTATTTAGAGATAGGCTACGTTTAAATTGAGCTTGTAAAGTTTCGATTTTATACGCTGAAATGGTGGAAATTTAAATTTAAGATTTCTTCCTCTTGATCCAATTGTAATTTTAATTTCGTATTATTAAAGCTAGAGTAATTTAGCGTTTTATTATCTCTATTTGTTTTAATTACACCATTGAGATTTTTTATTATTGTTGGATTAATTGTCGTTTCAAAATTTCCACCATTTGAAGATTGACATGGACATTGCGTAAATCTAGTAAAAATAACTGAAAACTAACATTAAATTGATTATCTTTCTAAAGCTTTCAGTTAGCACCTAATTTTAATTGTTATAATTATTTTTAAATAATTTAATCACTCTAATTTTGATCAATTCAATATTGTCGCTAAATATTGTCAAAATTTCCATTTGTCTTTGATTAAATTTATAAAATCTTAAGATTGTTCTCTAGATACTTTTTGATATTGTCAAAGTGGACCACTAATTGTATATTAGCCTAAATACTAAATATTTGTTGCGCTTTATTTTGTAATGCATTCTTTTAAAAAGCTGACGAAATACCGGAATTATCTTGAAAGAAATGAATAGAGCAAAATTGACTGTAATAAGGTATGATTAAAGATTTTTCTTATTCATAACTAACAATACCGTTCAACAACACTGATGGAGATTTTTCCACGCCGATTCCGTTCTCTATTTCTACGATTATCATCAACATTTCTTTCAAGAATTTCAAGTTGCGATCACCTAACCGTGTCAATTTCAGTCAAATCACGCCCTTTAGTTTCCGGTACACAACAAACAACGAAACATAGACCACAAACAGATATGGCTGCGTACAACCAGAAAGCACCATGTAAACCTAATAATTCTTTAAAATCAATAAAAGTTTTCACGCCAATAAATGAACATAAATAACTGAATGCTGTTGCTAAGGCTGTACCTAAGCCGCGATGTTCCAATGAGAATAATTCGGTAACTAATAACCAAGAGATTGGACTGATGCCTAATGAGAAAGCAACGGTGAAAATTAAGACGCACAATAATGGAATCCAATCTAAATTTGGAATGCTTTTATGTGAGGCATCTTCATAGTAGGCAAATGAACCGAATGATGCTAATGCTAAAGACATTAAGACACTAGAAGCAACTAAAAGCGGCAATCTACCAATACTGTCAACTAATAATCCTGATAATAGTGATGATAATAGTTGAACAACTGCGACAGCAACAGCAGCACTATGTGGATTTGTACCGCCGAAGGTCTCTTTAAAGACGCTAACAACATAAAAATAGAAAGCATTCGCACCGGAGAAACGTTGAAAGAACATTAAGCCACAAGCAATTAAAGCTGGTGTACGTAAAGTTCGTAATAATAATCGTGGATTATATGAAACGGTTCTACTTAAAACGTGCGTTTGTAGAATTGCTAATTCTAAACGTAAATCAGCTTGATCGCCACGTAACCATCTTAAAGCTTCTTCGGCTTCAGCGTCCCGGCCGCGTAATACTAAAAATCCTGGACTCTCCGGTATTTTCCACATGGCCAAACACATAGCAGCTGGTGCTAGAGATATAACGGCAGCCAATTGCCGCCAATCGAGAAATGCTCCAGCCGCATATGCCAATAATACACCAGTATGTGTTGTAATTTTCAATAGACCACTTAATCCACCACGAACTGCCGGTGCAGCAATTTCACTAACATACACCTGGGCGGATAATTGTACGATTGCAATTAAGAAACCGCTTAGAAATGCCGCCAAACACATAATTTCGACGCTGACAGCGAACACAATCAATATCCAACAGAATGATAATGGTAGACTGGCTAAGATTAAAGTACGTCGTCGGCCCCAACGTACAGCCGCACCACCCAATGGTGCTCCAAATAGGGCGCCCAAAATTGATAAACTAGCCAACCAACTGGCCTGTTGGCCGGTTACCGGGAAAGCGTCAGCATCGCGTTGTTGCAATGAAGCTATAGCCGGTGAACTGTAACCTTTACCTAAACCGGCAGTGAGAGTGCCTAAAGAGACGGCTAATGAGGCTAGTACTTGGCCCAAATATTCAGGTTTTCTGGTTACCAAAAGGCGGCCGCCGGGGCCAGCCACCTGGAACAAAAATTTAGATAAATCGAAAAAATTTAGTTGATCGAAATTTGAAGTCATCATAAATAACAAAATCTATAAGCGCTCCGCGAAGAAAACTTTTAATGCATCTCCCCATTTAGGGGAAAACTTTCCGAACGTTTCTCTCTATGCAAATAGATTTGAATGTTGCCAATAAAAGCAGGTGAGTGTTTTAAATCAATTCGGAAAACATCCTGTTTTATTCGTCTCTACTTTATGCAGGGTGGAATTTATGATAATTTAGTGTCACTAGTAAAATTGAGTGAAAACGAAATAAAAATCAATAAGGATTATTGAATGGATAAAAAACGAGTTTGGAATAACAATTTTTATTTTTTCCTCTGTCGGTATCAGATGCAGTGACCTAGAAAATATTTTCGGGGTTGATTTCTGATGTTAGTAGTGAATTGCTGTCTGCTATTGGGAAAATTAGTTTCCATCAAACCGAAAAGCTTAAAATCAATGATCAGACTTGAATTACAGCATATAGTTGGATACATATGCTATTTATAAATAGGCATATCTATCCATCTCTATTCTGTATTCTAATGATAATAAAGAACAGCAATAGCGCAATATGGTCCATTGTTTGGGATTCTGCAGACAGCAGCTATCCGGATTACCGGATAATTTCATCAAAACTGATAAGAATGGAGCGAAAGGGAAAATTCCAATAACCATCCGGAATGTCGGCGAAACAACAACATTTATTTTAAAACTTTACCGATTCAAACTACCACAACATCGAGTGAAATTTGAAGGATAAAACAACTAGAACTCTCGCTTACCGTATGTGTGTACAATTCTCGAGTCATCGTACGCCATCGAGGCTTATCCTAACGGCCGGCGGCGGCAAAGGCTCGACGTCGACTGACGACTAAAATAGTGGCAATAGGGTTCTTCCACCGAAACATTTCCCCAATACATCTCGACGAATTTCACAGCACTGCGACTCCACACACACACACACACACAGGGATCCGAGCCAACATCCAGAACTACTGCCACGGTGACGGGGTGAAAGTGGTGTGGTTGGTATCGACCGAATTTCGCTCGCCACTGCAGCGATGGTGGCACAACACCAACAGGACTGGACCGCGCCAACAAATTCATTATTGTGTCCCTTGTCGAAATTGGAGAGAAATGAAGCTTTCTGGGTTTGTGCCAACTGTCAATCATTCCCGGTATTCGCTTATTGTTGCAATTTTTTGCCTGTTGTTTGAAGGAAATTTAAAAATCGTTCTTCTATAGAGGAGAATTTCGCAATTGTAATTTCGTTGAAGGTTCGGTGAGGGTGAGAGTGAATCGTGTAGGAGGGGAAAATTGTTAGAACAAAACCATTGATAACGAATTTCTGGTTCTTATTTATTGCCATCTTCTCAACTTTGGTACAATTTAAATAGAGGCGAATTAATTAATTTTAAATAAATTATACGACTACTAAAGATTTAACCCTCAAAAATCAGGATTATACACTAATACTGTTCAATTCTATTTAGAAAAAACACTCTATTTTAGATCATCACACTAGTAGCATCCTTATTTTTCACATCTAATAACGTTGTCGACGTATTGCTCCTCATCAAATTCTTGCGATTTTCAGTTTTATTGCGTATCAGGGTTATGGTATAAAAAACACCACAAACCCCCAAAATAGCGCCAGCTAGGACGTCCCACCAATGGTGGCGGCGATCCGTTATCCTTGTAAACGAACAAACAATCGTCCAGGTGAGGCAAACAACAATCAGCATACTTTTCGTTATTTGCGTAATCATACTCTCCCTTAATCGCATCTGGATTAAATACTAAACCAAAAATTAATATTTTAATAGAATAAAATCCTGAGACTTACCGAACAATATAGCGATACGAACATAGAAACGCACGTGTGTCCTGACGGAAACGACCGCTCAATATCCATACGAAAGAAATGACTCAAAGCTTTATTCGTACAATTATAATCTATAATAAATGTACCAGGTTGGCAATATTGATTCGCATCCGGTTCGCAGGAATCGAAAAAGTGCGGTCTCGGTTCACCGACTAAAACCTTTATAATTTGCGTCAATAACAACATTAAAATGACACCAATGATGCCTTCTTTGAAATAATACCAAACGGTGCCGGGACATACACGTTTATACGATTTTTCACGGATTAGTTCAATTAACACGATCATAAAGAGTTGGCCGACAACTGTGCCGATTAATAAATTTGTTGACGTTATTGTCTCGCCACGAAACGGGTAAGAAATCTTCGGGTCTTTACATATGAAGCCCAATCTTCTGTGGGGGATGAAGCCGAATTCTATCAGTAGTGCAATTGCGCAAACTGTAACAAATTGGAAATTAATAAAAATTAATTTGGGTTAATCTAAGCTTACTACACAGACATCGATGGCGCATTTTTTTAAATTAATTGATTAATTTGAGTAATTATAGGATCAAAACGCCATCTATAGTAAAGTTAGTTTTAGTATAGCGGCGAAAATTGGTGGAGGCGCCAGCAAATAAACCTTGAAAATGCAATACAACTACGAAATTATAACCTCAATTTGCGGTTAATCAACTTATAAATAAACCATTATTAACAATAAATAATTTAAGTATGTCTAATTATTAAAAAAAATAAAAAAATTAATAAAAATCACCGTTTTCTCCACACACTTTTCGCCACTTTTTGTACAATTCAACGATGATTTGTTAATAACAAATTCCTAATTGTTACATAAATGTTCACCTATTGTTAAAATGACGACGTCAATCAGTATATTACAGCGCAAGCGTGAACGCAGCCTTAGTAATGACGATTTCTTTGTATGTTGTTCCTGTTGTGGTTGTTGCTGTAGATGTTGAGTCGATTCATGTGTACGATTCTTGTCCAATTCGGTGATATTTAAAGCAACCACCGATTGGGGCGGTGGTGGTGTACGTTCCGATATCGCCGTATTCATCATCATTTTATTATCCTGTAAATGAGAAAAAAACATTGTTCGTCTTGTATACACAACGATAAAAGCGTTCCCGTTTAATGTTTAACGAATTTACAAACAACCAATTTGCGATAAGGGTGGAATTTTAATAATTTTAAATCGTAAATGGTAGGAGCGTAATTTTAAAATCTGAATCATTTCCGTGTTTTATCAACGCGAAATCCATGAATCATCGAATTATTATTAAATTTAATGAATTAGAAGAAACTTACATCAATCCATGGTTGAGATTCTTCATAGTCACCATCGAATCTTTTCGAAACAGCCAACATTTTATTAATCAAACGATTTTGATTTGGCGCAAATTTAAAATAGTGAAAAAATCGATAAATCAGTCTTAATTTGGTATAAATCACCGGCTTATCTGTTTGAATGATTGATAAAAATGACAAATTTCCAATTTTGATCCAATAAATCGCGCTATCCACCTTTGTTTGACGATTTTACAATAATCTTCCATTACTGTTATTAATAAAACAATTTTATATCGGAGATTTTTCAAAAAGTAGTGGTGTTTTACGAGATATTTGATGTATTCGAGAATTGAATCGCTCACCACCGAGGAAATTTGATGGTGAGTGGACTAGCGGTGATTTTTCCAATATTTTAAAACTAATTCAAGTGAGTTCTGGTCCAAAGTACAACTCACCTGGTGATACAATAATAATTATCTGTACTAATTACCTTACTATATCCACAGGTATTTATGTTGGCTATTATTTCTGTATTTGCTTTGATTTATCCGTCTAAATGTCAATATTTGTAGAGTTATTTCAACATGTTTATAGATTATTCGTTGTTTTGTTTTGATAAATTTTCACTATACACTTCACCCGAAACGTAATGTTACTAAATATTGAGAGATTTCACGTTGGGGGTCAATTAAATCTAATGGATGAAAGAGCGGGCCAGAGGATATAGAGAATTAAATTGTATAGAAGGGTGACCGATATATTAACGTATGACGATATTAATACGAAAAATTTTCCCTTAACTAAACCGAAATAGGATCAATATAATACAATTTAAAAAAAATATCGAGACTTACTTGGGATAATCGGGCATTGCTCTTTTTGAGGAGCTCAAAACAAAACTGTAGAAACTCTGACCTTTTCATGTTGCACTTTCTGTACTGTTAACCGATATTTGTGTTGTTCTATTTGGGAAAAAAAATAAATGCCTATCTGATACCACTCATTTCCGGTTGACCAGTCGGAAATTAAATTTTTTTCTTTCCTTAATTTGCGTAAATAGGGGGAACTTGTGAAATATATTGGAAATAACCATTTCAATTTGTGGTTTTTTATGCGCCATTTTCACAACATCTGCATTATTAGTGATAATAATAATAAAGGAATATTGTTGAACTTTTGATTTTTGCTTGATGATGGTCGAGAGCATATGGGCGACATGTGCCAGTTGCCTTTTTTCGGATCGTTTTACAGAAAGGGCACACGGTTTTTGTCGGTACTTTAATGACGTTGTTATTACAGCTGTTTAAAATTGTTTATTATCGTTTGGAAATAAAATAATGTTTACAAAATTGATTATCGGACTACAATGTAAGGCATCTCGAGGCCGATAAGGTAATCAATGAACAGGCCATTAAATCGCAATCAAGCCTCGAGTTTTTCAAGCTATACAGGCTGTTTGCGTTCATATGGCTCTAGTCGAGATCTAGTTGATAACTGCTAATGATTCGAGATTAATCGATTGAGTTTATTGTTTCTTGTTAATTTGCCAGTGCTGTATATTTTTTGGAGAAATTCAATAATACCGGATTAGTACAATAGTGCTTTATTTCTAATTACTATCATAAAACCAGAAATTTAATTAGATTCAAGAGAATTGTAGATTAATTCATGATTTTGATTATTTATACGAAAATGTTCGAGATTAGGATTTTGTTTACTGATAATAAATAAGCGCAGTAAGGGCACTTTGTGGTTTGTCCTCTGATAGGGGTCCACCATAACTTTGAAGACATTTCTATTTATTTTATAACAAAACCACACAAATTTAGAATATTGTTTATCTAAAAATGATTTAAAAACAATGACGATAATAATAAAATATGAAAATGTGACTTTAATTTGTGGTATTTTTATTCGAATTTGTGGCGAATTTAACTACCAAATTTGTCTACTGAATTGCTAATCGGTGGAAATTTCGTGAATTTCAAGCGATTTTCACGTCAATTCTCGAAATTCAATCCGGATCTTTCCTATCATTTTTTGTGTGAAATTTCTTGTTGAATTTCCCTCATGAACGATGAAAATTTGCTGAGTTTCAATCGCTTTTTGCATGAATTCTGAAATTTCAGTACGGATTTTGGGGTGTTTGTCTTTTTTATTGTTCTTTTGTGAGCATTTTCGAAATCACTACAAAATTACGCTGCCCTAAGTGAAAGAGTTCTTATTGAATTTCCCATTGAGTAGAAATTTCGTGAATTTCAGTCGATTTTTACACGAATTCTGGATATTCAATTCGGTTCTTAGCGCCTTTGCCTTTTTTATTATTTTTTGTGTGAACCCTCGAAATCACTGATAATTTTCTGTCCCACAGGGAAAATTTTCCTCTTGAATGGCTAAACGCTGAAAATTTAGCGAGTTTCAATCGATTTTTACATGAATTCTCGAAATTCCTGGGCCATTTGTCTTTTTTATTATCTCTTGTGGGAATTTTCGAAATCACAAAATTTGGCTGGCTTACATGGAAAATTTCTTACTGAATTTTCCTATCGATTCGCTAAACAGTGGAAATCTTGTGAATTTCAATCGATTTTTACATGAATTCCCGAAATTTATCTTTCTTATCATTTTTTGTATGAACCTTCGAAATCACTACAAAATTTCGCTTGCCACATGGAAAATTTCTCGTTGAATTTCCCTAACGAATCGCCAAACAATGAAAATTTACTGAATTTCACTCGATTTTTACCTCAATTCTTAAATTTGAATACGGATTTTGGGGTGTTTGTCTTTTTTATTATTCTTTTGTGAAAATCTTTATATTGCTTCCAAATTTTGCTGTTCCACAGGGAAATTTTCTTACTGAATTTTCCTATTGAATGGCTAAACGCTGACAATTTGGCGAATTTCAATCGATTTTTACATGAATTCTCGAAATTCCTGGGCCATTTGTCTTTTCTATTATCTCTTGTGGGAATTTTCGAAATCACTGTCCCTCATGGAAAATTTATTACCGAATTTTCCTACTGAATCGTTAAACAGTGGAAATTCCGTGAATTTCAATAGAATTTTACATGAATTCTCGATTTCCATCCGGTACTCGGGATATTTGCCCATTTTTGTGGGGAACGTTCGAAATCACAAAATTTGGCTGGCTCACATGGAAAATTTCTTACTGAATTTTCCTGTCGTACCGCCAAACAGTGGAAATCTTGTGAATTTCAATCGATTTTTACATGAATTCCCGAAATCACTAGAAAATTTCGCTGTTCAGTATGGAAATTGCTTAGTGAATTTCCCTATTGAATCGCTGAACGGTGGAAATTTGATGTATTCAATCGATTTTTACGTGAATTCTTAAATTTTAATACGGATTTTGGGGTGTTTGTCTTTTTTATTATTCCTTTGTGAAAATCTTTAAGATTGCTTCAAAATTTCGCTGTTCCACACTGAATTTTCCTATTGAATGGCTAAACGCTGACAATTTGGCGAATTTCAATCGATTTTTACATGAACTCTCGAAATTCCTGGGCCATTTGTCTTTTCTATTATCCCTTGTGGGAATTTTCGAAATCACGGTCACTCATAGAAAATTTATTCCTGAATTTTCCTACTGAATCGTTAAACAGTGGAAATTCCGTGAATTTCAATAGAATTTCACATGAATTCTCGAATTTCCATCCGGTTCTTGGGATATTGGCCCATTTTGATCAGATTTTGTGGGAACGTTCGAAATCACAAAATTTGGCTGGCTCACATGGAAAATTTCTTACTGAATTTTCCTGTCGTACCACCAAACAGTGGAAATCTTGTGAATTTCAATCGATTTTTACATGAATTCCCTAAATTGTCTTTCGAATCATTTTTTGTGGGAACCTTTCACTAGAAAATTTCGCTGTTCAGTATGGAAATTCTTAGTGAATTTCCCTATTGAATCGCTGAACGGTGGAAATTTGATGAATTCAATCGATTTTTACTTGAATTCCCGAAATTCAATCCGGATGTTGGGACATTTGTCTGTTTTATTAGACTTGTATGAAAATCTTTGAATTATTACAAAATTTGTTGTTTCACATGGAAATTTTCTCAATTTCCTTCTAACCAATCCGAATTACACTACAAATTTATTTTCTCTTGTATTTTTCCAGATTCAACGGAAGCCTCATTGTTTGTTTATCAACTAAATACAAGTGTTTTGTTGTTCCGTAATTGTTCTATTTTGCCTTTTAAAAATTGTTATCAATAGAAAACTTCAAATAAATTTTGGTTGTTCATTTCGAAATGAGTTTCTTCCTTTTTAAATTATCTAAATTATTACATTATTGCTATTTATGATTCGGTTCGCCTACTGTAAGTAGGTAAACAAAACCTGGTAAGAGAAAGTGATAAGAATCATTCCTAAATTTAATCTTCTAATTCTTTGTTTAATTTTTGATAATACACCCAAAGTGTCTAATTTAAAAGTAAACTGGTTATAATTCGTGTAAGGATTTGCGATTTCTATAAACCTACGTTATCACTAAATTAATTTTTTCAAACAAAACTCGTTTTTAATCAGCAATATTCAAAGAATAGAATTCGTGTGGTTGTTTAGAATTTTTCCACAATTACAAATCGACATACAATTTGTTGAATCACATTTACTTACTTTGTTTGAATTAATTAAATCCTGAATGAATTTCCGTAAGTTCCACGGCATTTTTTTAATTCTATTACTAATGATTAAATCAGTACTGTTTAACCTTGACCAAAATAAATTATAATCTATCGAAAAAACTACACAATAAACAATTTTAAATATGAATTGAACAATTTGAACGAAACTATTCGAAGTTTAGACAATTTATCCATAACAATACAACGGAAAATTTGTCAATGAACTGAATTTAGGATAAAGAAACTACAACTAAATTGCATAATTATCTGGTATAGAGACATACTGGACAGTTCAAACGGAGTTAATTAGGGCAATTGGTGTGAAAGTGTTTCTAATTGAATTATGTTTAAATTTTTCAACTTACATAGCACATGTCACCGCGTATCGTATACAATTCTCTAGGTCCATACACATTGTTCATATTGTTTCAAATTTCTTCAACAACACTAACAAATATTGAAACCAAACAGTAGACGATTTGTTGTTTGGCTTGTGTTGAGTGTGAAGAAGCCAGACCGCGATTGCGGTGAACGATTTCCACCAGGTATTTGATATTCACCTGGGTACGACCACCATCCCGCCAACAGTCTCGACTGACTGACTCATACTTTCTCGTTAATATTGTTAATACCGAGGAATTCTTTAAATTTTTCTATATTACGACCATATCGTATAAATGACTAGTATAGACTGAAAGGATAATTCAACAGACTCCATTAGAGCAAATTAGGGCTTTAAGTGGACGGTTAAAGTTGAATTCGAACGATAAGTTGGAGCTTTTAAAAAAAATCTCAACATGTGTGGGTCTAGATAAGGGTCTTGCAGCTGTTAAACCCCTAGACTTACTAATTATTCTAATTACAAACCATGAAAGTTGATATTTCTTAATGTTGTTGATAAATAAACGAACCATCGCCTCAATCACGATTTTCTAATGACGATTACGAATAATTACAGTTGTTAACAATAATACAAGACCGGAAATCGGGGTTAATGTACGTCAATTTAATTTGTATATTGTAGCCCTATTGTTTCGAATTATAGTGGGTGATTCATTTTGTAATTCTCGAAATGGTGGAGATGAAGAAGCGATTAATTCTTGAGCCGACCAAGGTAAACTTGCGACCTTACGGCGCCAAGGCTGCTGGTACAGGAATTCGAAGAATTCGTTGGAAATAAAAGTCGAATTTCGTATCACTCTCTGTTCATATTTTTCGTCATACAATCATTAACATGTTTATTATTGAATTTATTTTAATTGAGATTTATTTTCGACAAACAGCATGACATGAATAATAATAATAATAATAGTTTTATCATCGAAATCAATTAACTTAAACATAAACTACTTGAAGACTAAATAAATTCCAGTTTTCGTACATATTTCGAATTGAAACTGGAATTTCAGTTGCAGCAGATTTGTATCAACAATTAACATTTATTTCTGTTTAATTTTCAATAATAATCGACTAACAATTTAAATATTCCCTCATTTATCTTAATCTAAAATCCGTACATTCCAGTTATAAAAAGCAATTTCATATAATTGAAATGGTAGATATGTGGCTTATTAAATATTTGATGATAAATGTATACCCGATCTAGCCGTGTTTAGACAGCTCGGCTTCACGTCAAGATCGGGTATTGGTGATATTCGCCGTGAGTTTGATGTTAAACACAAATTGCAAATCAAATTCGACTAAAAGTGGTCAATTTGGATGGTGGGAGAGGAAACTACAACCCTTTTATTTCAATTTTATTTACACAGACAACCCTTGGGTTCATATTTATATATATTTGTTTTATTGTTTGTTGTATTGAATCGTGACTATAATCTAACTATACATAACCGTTATTACATATTTATTGTGCTTAATTTTAATATTTGCCGTAATATAATTTATTATTATTATTATTTAAACATTGATGGATGAATTCAATTATTCAATAATAAGATCAAAATCGTGTAATCGATAGGGGGTAATAATTCGTTATCTGCCTCCCTATTGACATTACAAACAGATTAACGGTGGTTGCGATGATGTGGGTATTCAAATTAAAAACAACAAAAATACCCGCATTGTCGTCCAATCAAATAATGTTTCATTTTATAGACTTGGTCTGGTTCGTTATTATTTTGGAAATTGGTTGGACGCTTCGATGAATCCGCAATATTAACGTTAACATTAACGTTGAATATAGCGCAGGCGTGTTCTGCGATCTCAATTAGCGTTAATATTGCGGGGATTACCAGTATAGAATTGCCCCTCAGTACGTTTGTGATAATGGCACGAGATGGCAGTGTTGCTCGGCCTTACATTTATTTTATGATATGATATGACACAATGAATGTACAAATTGATATACAAGGCATTTTAAAACATTTATTTTTATAACCGTTATCATTCTCGCTTATTATTATTATTATTATTTATTAATTTGTCCATTCACACAAATTCAGAATTATTGAATTAATTTTATACAAAATAGAAGAATTATTGGAATGTACATATTGGTAGCTTTTTAGTAAATTATAACAAATCAACTGTTAGAACCCCAATTGAGTGAATTCTGGATTATATTTGGAGGGGTTGTGAAAGATCACACAATATACGCACATTTGACGCACCAATTATCGCTAATTTGGTAAAATTAAAGCCGCTTATGAACCGAAATGGTGGTGGATTAGCGACGCGAATTTTATAAAAAACAAAAGTAAAAAATGCCCCATTCCATTTATTATTGTCGCACGATCATTTTCTTAATTCATTTGTAAACAATAACAATTATAGACACGTACACAATATTATTTTTCCTAATGTTTATCTTTACAAATCAGGAGGCAGTGCTTTTTAATAACAGTGACAACCAAAGGATTTTGGTTGATTCCCTTTATTAATTAATATTTTTTCATTATTATTAATAATCTTATCATTATTATTATTATTATTAGCTTTTATTGCTGAGATCACATGAATTTGGGTGGTCAAGTTGAGTATCTTCACTGATCGTGTAGATTGAAGAATTACAATCGTCGTCATCATTTTCAACTAATGAAAGACTCAATTCAGTCTAAAATTATCAGTGAAATTAGTTGTTCCTTGGAGTGTTCGTCGGACTATAAATTCTTAGGCAATTGCGAACAATTCACCAAAATTTGAGCCTCATAGCTCGCACTGAAATTGCTCAAAAACGCCCAAACTGAGGGGCGCAGGTAAACTCAGAATCGCTCAAGGATGTTCTCCATGTAATTTTTCCCGAAATAAAATGCAGATAAAGGAAAGAAATCAATTTTGGCAGCATTCTCGAGTCATTTGAGCAAATTTCAAATGAGCAACTAGCCCCAAATTCTGCTAGCGTCTAACGCTTAGACCGTCCTATAAGTCCTTGGAATATTCTCGAATTGCTCGCCATAAGAATTTGAAGTCCGACTGGGGGTTCAACTACCTCTTGTTTGAGTCGATCGACCAATCGCAATTTATCCACCTGTAACCTCTCCATTTCTTCGGTTTGTTTCACCGTCCGTACACCCAACAATTCTAACAGTGCTAAATGTGCATCTTTTTCACTAATTGCAGATTCTAAAGCTTCCCTCCTATAAGAATTCGTTGTGAAATTCGATAGACAATTTATCAAAATGATTACTTCATTGTTGTTAATTCTTGGAGGTTTTGTCGACGTTCAGCGATCATTTTGGAGAGTTTCAGTTCTAAATTCGCCATCCGGTTGACGTAGGGACGACAGCCGTGACAGCGCATAGCTTGAGCGGCTTGAAGTGACAATAATCTTTGCTCCAACTTGGCCACCTGATCAACAACATTATAAATTTTGGCTAATTTCAACTGCAAATTTATAAAATTACCTTTTGCATTATATTCTTCCGCTTGGACTCCTCTTGAAGTAGGACTTGTTCTCGTTTCGTTGATATTACCATGCTCTCCCTTAACGCTTCTTCCAGTTCCGTTATACGATTATCTTTCATTTTGGAGATTTTTTGTAATTCTTCATTTGTGCAATAATTCTCGTCGAAATCTCTCAATTTCTCTTCGAGTTGTAGAATTAAATTTGTTTTTTCATCGATCTCCTTCTGATATATTCGATAATCGTCGGAAGTTTCCAATTTTTCACCACCCAATTTAGTTTCGAGTATTCTAATTTGATTTTGATGATCCCTTAGCGTATTCTCATAGGAGTCCAACGTGTTTTCTAATTCATTTATATAATCTTGTTTAGATTTAATTGTTTCCCTTAAGTCCAACTCAGGATTCTCTTCTAATTCGTAAATCGAAAGATTACCATTGGACTGCAAAACCTACAGTTTCACATGGACCAACAGAGTACAAAACAAGAAGAAATTTTATTTATTTACACAAAAATCGCAAAAGAAAACAAACAGGAAGAAGCATATAAAAAAAGTTATGGATTGTGGTAATAATGAGGAATGAGGCAACATTATGTTAATTTGATTAGAAAAAGCTTTTGAGGAAGCCAGCAGGTCCGGCCTGTAATGTTGGCATGAAACAAATTTTGTTAGTTTTATTAAATTCGGGAAAAACCGCCCAACTGACCTCTTCCTTTTTCCTTTGCTCCTCCAATTGTGCATTCATCTGTTGTTGTTGTGTCTTCAATTTAGCCTGGGCGGCCTTTAATGCCCTTTAAAAACCACCACCGTGTTACCACAACCTTCACCCAACACAAAAAAAACCGAATACTTACTGTTGTAGATCCATTATTTGCTTCTCTTTTGTATTTTGCTCCTCTTGACTCATCTGTACCAGTTGCAATAGACGCTCCATTTCGGCGGCTGATCGTTTCGCTTCCTCCTGGGCTTTCTCCAGATTCTTCTCAGCTTCGCTCAGTTTTTTATTCAATTCATTAACAGCAGCAGTAGTGCCACCAGCCTAAAATTCCAATATAATCCCTAATTTTTCAGCTAAAACAAAAATTACCTTCTGCAAGGACATTTCTAATTGTTCGATTTGTTCTTTCCTCTTCTTCAATTGCTTATCTAATTCGTTCAAAGCTTTCTCTTTTTCTTCGATTTGCCGTTGCTTATTCTCCACAGCTTTTCGTTGGTCTTCAACTTGTCGACGTTGTTCGTCAATTCGTTTCCTTTCTTCTTCGAGTTGTCGTTTCTGACCGGAAAGATCCTCAGTGGGTCGTTGGGGATTTTGCAATTTCTTCGTAGCCTCATGGAGTTCGAGCTAAAATCGGTCTTATCAATATTTTATCAAAAAATAAATGGAATGAACTAACTAAATTAGTAAATTTGACCGTTAAAATAAAACAACTAGTTCTAATAAATAAAATTTATAAAAATAACTCGATAAAAACGAGATAATATTGAGTGGTGCGAACCTGATTCCGTTCCAATTCTTGGACGAGCATCTCTAATTGCGATTGTAATCGTTCCTTCTCAGTCGTGCTATTCTTAATTTCATTCTGGGCTTTTTCTAATTCTTTCCTCAGCCGTGCGATTTCTTTTTCATCCGGTTGCGGTGGCTGTATGCCTCTCTCTTTCTGATACTGAGCCATTTGTTGTAGTTGTTGTTGTAATTGTTTCTCCATCACTTGTATGCGTTTTTGTAGATCTTGTGCGGTCTTTTCAGCTTGATCGGCACGATTCGTTTCTTGTTCAACAACTTTACGCCATTGTTCCAATTCAGAATCACCTCTAGCACCGGATTCTTGTAGACGTTTCTCGGCTTTATCGGCCCGTTGTCGGTGGGCATCGCGTTCTTTTTGTACGTTTTGTAATTGTTGTTGTAATTTAGCAATTTCACGGTCTCGATTCTCCAATATGTCTTTCGTACCGCGCTCCATATCTTGCGACATTTTCTTCTGTTCGGCTTTCAAACGCGCCACTTCAGCCTTGTGTTTCTCCAATTCGGCTTCGCTTTGATTGAGCTCCTGTTGGAAATTCATCAGCATATCTTGCGATTTCTCCAATTGTATTACAAGCTGGTCCCTCTCCATTGTTAATTGCTTAATGTCGGCTTCATATTTGATGATTTGCTTCTCGATAGATTCACCTTGTCTGCCTTGTTTGTCCAGTAGCGAGGCCATTTTTTCGCGTTCCCGTGACGCTTGTGCTAATTCCTGTTGAAGTTTTACAATTGTCTCTTGTGTTCGATGGTCTATTGTTCGCCGTTGGCTATCTAGACCACTTTTAACTTGTTGTAATTCAGCTCGCAATACGTCCCGCTCTTGTTCCATTGTTTTCCAATCTAATTTATCTCTTTCAATACGTTCGTGCATACGTGCTAATTCGTTTGCCATACGTTCAAATTCAATCTTTGTTGCCTCATTGGTTTCTAAAGCTTTAGCCAGGTGCATTTGTGATTTTTCTAGCTCTTGAGCCAATCGACCGGCCTCCAATTCGGTCGCATCGCGCGCCTGTATTGCCTTCTCTAATTTCTCTTTTAATCGTTCAATCTCCAAACGTTCATCATTTCGTAGTTTATCAGCAGCTAGCGTTTGTCGGCGATCAGCTTGGGCTAATTCTAATTTTAATTTCTCGTTTTCTTTTTCATATTTCTCTATTTGCAATTTGAGTTTATCGTGCCTGTCACGTAATTTTTCACATTCTATTACCGCACGTTCCAATTCATGGCGTTGTTTGTCTTGTCCGCCGGAGAGTTTTGCTACTTCTTGTCTAGCGAGATCCAATTGTATACTAACTTCATGTAATTTCGTTTCGAGTTGTTGGTTAGTATTGATTGTTCTTTGTATTTCGTCCCGTAATCGTTCGATTTCAGCATTGCGTTCTTTCTCTTGTTCGTAACTGTATTTACCGCGCGTACTTTCAGCTAATGCTAAATCTTTCCTAGCCCGATCCAGATCCGTTAATGTTTTATCGAGACGTTCCCGTAATCGATCAACCTCGGCTCTCAACCTGTCGTTCTCCTCTTTATTCCGTTCATCACGATCGTATTTGGAATATCTGCCTGATTGCGCCTCACGTAGTGCATCATATTCAGCGATGATTTTCCTAAATTCGTTTTGTAATTTATCGTGTTTGTCGTGCGCTTTTTCCACTTCCACTTGTAATCGGGCAGTCTCCTCTTGACTTTTCTCGTAAGTCGCTTGAGTCTTTGCATTTTGTGCATGTACACGATCTATCTCGAATTGTAATCGTTCATTATCCGATTGCAATTTATCTTTTTCACTTTGCAATCGCCTAATTTCCAACTGGGCCTTTTCGTAACGATCACGAATCATTTCTAAATCTAAATTGATCCGTTGCACTTCTTCCTTGGACTTCTCTTCAAGTTCCTTGCTTCGATTCAATTGTAATGAAGCTCGATCGTATAGTTCTTGCATCCTTTGTAGCTCGTCTTGTATTTTGCGTTGATCCTCGCGAGTTTTCGTTGCCAATAATTGTTGTTTCTCCAGTTCAATTTCGAAACGATCTTTCTCCGCTTGAACATTATCCAATTTACTTTGTAGTCTATAAAGATCGCTTTGAGATCTAGAAGGAAATATCAAAATTAATAAACTTAACATAATCTCAATTATCTTACCTGTCATATTTTTCTAAGATCTTTTCAAATTCTTTATGCATATTTTCACGTTCTTCTATAGCCTTCTGGCTAGAGTAGATTGCTTTATCGAGTTTCTCTTTAAGTATTTCAATTTCTGCAACAGCATCGTCTCTTTCAATTTGTAGTTTCTGTTGTTGCATGTGAGCTTTTTCCCATCGTTCTTTAATCACATCAAGTTCATGTTCGATATCAGACTTTTCTCTTTGTGCTTTACTAATTTGATTAAGTTGGAATTCAATCTTTTCTTTAAGTTTTTCACATTCATCGTGATAGGTGTCTTTTTCTTTTTGCAGACGTGTAATAGCTACCTGTTTTACATATTTATTAAATTTTTATTGAAATTCGTTATTTTAGTGGTTACTTACTTGACATTTCTCGTACTTGTCCCTGAGCCGATCGGCTTCTAATTGGGCGGATTCCCTCTCTTTCTGCAGTCGAGCAGACTGTCCTAGAGCCTTGTCCAATTGCGATTGGATATTCTCTAAGTCGTACGAGAGTTTTTCTTTCTCCAACTGAATCTATAATTCATCGAATTCATTATTATAAACTATTCTTAACGGTAAAATAAAAATTTTATACCCTTCTGGTCTCGCCAAGTGACTTGTCTAGCTTTTCTTGGAGTTTGTCGGCCTCTGTCTGCGTCTTGTCTAGAGCGTTCTGTAATTTGTCTTGCTGTAATTGGGCCTTTCCCAAGGTCGCCTGTAGACGCTCCAATTCTTCTCGTGCCTTCTCTAAATCCGCATACGCTTTGTCCTTGTCCGCGTGCAATCTGGCCGTAGTCGATTGAGCTCTCTCTAGCTCCTCTCGAAGGCTGTCTTGTTCTTGATGAGAATTTTCCAGGCGGGCCTTGAGGCGATATACTTCCCCCTGCGACTTTTCCAATTTTTCTTGTAATGCTGTTGCTTCAGCTCTAGCTCGTTCCGCATCGGCTTGTGTTACTCTCAATTCAGCTTGACAACGTCTCAAATCTGATGATGTTTTATCGGCACGTTCTTGTGCACGATCTAAATCATGACTACTACTAAATGTATTTCTACCAAATGCCAGTTGACTTCTTTCACTATCTTGACGTAATCTCTCGTTCTCTTGTCTTAAACGATCATTTTCTAATTCTAATCGCGTTAATTTCTGCCTGGCTTGTTCCCAATCAGCTCCACTCCTACCTACTTCAATTGTTGCTTTATCTAATTCTGCTTTAGATTTACCTAATTCAGATTGTGAACTTTCTAATTTCGCTTCCAAACGATCACGATCATTTTGTACACGTTCTAATCGTGCTGTCAACTTATCAACTTCACTATTCAAAGCGTGAATTTTCATTTTATATTCAGCAATTTCCCGTTCGTGTAATTCACGTTCTTCTTGCTTCTCTTGCTCAGCACGGTCACGTTGTTCACGTAATTGTTGCATTTGCTTCTCTTTATCGCCGATGGCTTCTTCAAGAGAAGAAAGTGCACCTTCAGATGAACAATGGTGAGCTTGCATTGCTGATAAGCGTGCACGGGCCATATCTACTTGATTATCTTTCTCTTTAAGAAGGTCTTCAAGATTTTCAACCTGATATTATTTGAATATTACTAAAATAACACAGTACACAAACGCGGTGTTTTCTTTCTATGTAAATAATTGTAATTAAAATAGCAATAAAAGTTGCTATTTAATGTAAATTATTTTAGTACAGGGTTTATGGATAGCAGTAGGAAAGTAATTAGAATTATTTATGACTTATAAAAGAAAAATGTTGTACTATTTAAATATGTAAATATCTTTAATCTAAAAAGGTTAAGAATAATGGATTTACCTTTCTTTGAAGAACGTTGATTTTGCGATCTTTAATGTCCATGTGTTCCCTTAATTCGGCAATTTCGGCGGCAGCTCGGGCTCGTTCCTGTTGTTGTTGTTGTGTCTTCTTTTCAATATGCCTATTCTTCTCCTCAAGTCTCTGACGGAGTTCCTCGACATCAGTTTGGAGCATATTATAATGTTCCTCTTTGGCACAGAGGGACTCCTTGAGGACGGCGATGTGCCTCTGGTAGTCCTGGTGCTGTTCCTCTAAGGTCTTCATCTTGGCTCCCATGGCGAGGATCTCCTGGTCGCGCCTCTGGATCTCCACCCGGAACTCGTCCAGCTGCAGACATGAGTGGAGGCATGCACTATCCATGCGGGACACATGCGTGCCGAAAGACAGTGAGGTGGTAAAACTGAACTCAGCGCCAAGCGGCCGGAGAGTCTTTATAGCTAGTTACAGTCTACCAATAACGGCGCCATCCTTCCCGATCTGCACATCGTTTAACAGAAAACTTACTTGTCGTTTTAATGGTAGAGCCTGAGGAACGTCCGCGGTTGTTGTGGGAAGGGCAGGATGGGTGCCCCCGCCTAGCCGTTCCACCTCGCTTTCCAGCAGTTTGATCTCTCGTTCCAGAGTCGCTATTCTAGCGTCTTTGGTGTCGAGGAGTACTCGGACGGTGCTGCTGGAAGGCGAGGGCACCAACTCCAGCTGCATCTGCAGCGTACGCAACGTCTCGTTGGCGGCCTGCAGCTCCTGCACAATGACAACAGCAAGCAGTCATAAGGCTGCGCTGCCGGCCGCTCGCTCTTCTCTTGCGCGCTTTACCACCCACCGGCACCAACACATGATCAAGACCACTGGACACTACTAAATTACTACTACATTTTATTTATGAATCGAATATGCCTCTTTTTTTGTTTCGTTTGGTTTGGTGGTGAAACATTATGAAAATGATAACACCAACATGCTAAAGGTTCAAATGGTACTTGATTATGTGCTAGATAAATTAACGTCTAGGTACAATCACACCCACTCACACAACAATACAATTCCTTACTACATATCTTCCTGTGTGTAAGTATGTATGTATATTTTTTATACAGTCAATCAATTTGATATGCACCTGTTTTTGGGCCATTGCTTGCATCTGTTGGAACATCTGTCGTTCTTCCTCTTTACCTGCAACATATGCAAGAGCCGCCAATTAGTTCTCACCAACGCCATTATTCCCCAATTTTTGACATTTAACGTATCTCCGGCCACATGATGTGAGATGGTTCTGTTATAAAAGTGAATTGCGCCGTAATTGTGCAAAAGACTTCACCGTTAGCGCCGCCCTCAGTTGAGAAAATTCTCAAAGAGTAACAATAATAATAAGACAATATTGAAAAACAGAACATAAAGAGATATATGTGCAAAGGGTCAAGCAGGCGACAGACATCATCGACCGAAAGCGACTCACCCATGCCCTTATTCTGCAGCATTTCTAACAATTTTTTGATGCTCTCATCGCGGGCTTGCAGCGTTTGCTTTTGAGTCTCTATACGCAACTCCAATTCCTATAAAAATATCAAAAATACACCATAATTTGGGTTAATTAGAATTTGACAACCTTTATTGTATCTCGCAGAATGGCAATTTCACGTGTTAGATGCTCGTTTTCTTGATATAAAGCCTCCATCTGTTGCTGCATTTCGATACTAGGACCTCTCATTCGCATCCGAAGCTCCTCCTCTAGTTGGCGTACCAACATTGCTTGTTTCTAGAAGAATAAATAGAGCAATAAAAGCGAAATTTAATACAGTTTAGGATACTTTAATTACTATCAATTAACTTTACTTCTATCGGCTATTTGATACACGTTATTCAGACGATTTTAACGGATGAGAATCGTATTTCGATCGTTGTAACTGTAACTATGTCGTTTAAAGTATCATTGTTGGAATAGTTCTTTTAACGTTACCATTATTATTGATAGGGAAATGTGAGAATCCGGATGGCCCTTTAGTGTTGTTCCCCGTCATTAATACGAGACGCGAACGGAAGAGTACGTAAAAAATAATAGCCATTGAGACGTTGAATAGCAAATATATAGGATCAATATCGCAGAATGAAAACTTAAATTAGGTCATTGGGATGTACGCTATTGTAGCGTACATCGCATATTTTACAACAAACCCCTAAATCGTTATTGTTATTTGTTTACTCGTAACATAGGAAAACGCTAAACGAAATTTGTCGTCGTTTTTATTGTTATAATAAGCGAGATTAAATTGCGGGAAGATGTAATGACGATGATATCACCATGTAGGTTGGCTTCTGTTAAATGGCAGATGACTGGAATATAATTCAATGTAAGACAAGTGTATATAGAAAGATATACAGGTCGATGAACTTGCGCCGTCTATCGATCTCCTCAGCAGGACATACCTAGGAACGATTGGAGTTTTCCAACACTATAACGACAATAATGTACTTTCGCGTCATTTTCATACTCAAAAACTATAGTTTGTAGTGTAAAATTGATGGAAATTATTGGCATAGCGTTACAACAGAAATTGGGCACACTATTGGGAATATTTCGCTGGATATAAAATTGATACCGGCAAGAAATCTCGTATGAGATCAACCCAGTAAACCATGAAACCGAATTTAATTTCTTTCAATTTGAAAACCAACTAGTTTCACCCTAGAGATTTTCCACAAAATCAAATGTGTTTGTATTAAAACTTTTTTGTAAATACGCGTGTATTTATGTATACACAATCATAATCGTTATCGTGTAATCATTTAGGGGGCGAAAAACAGATAAAATGTTGATTTATCTTGACTCTCTCGGCGGTGATTCTAATTTTCAAGCGTGCAATATTCGATAGGAAAATATTCATTTTCAGCGGTTTTACAGTTAACGTTTCTCTTACAACATACAAAACTGCCACCACCATCATTTCTCAGTCACGCTACTACAACAGTACGACATTATCGATTGCGGGGGCGAATGAAACAAGAAAAAAACCAAGAAAATATCGAACCGTAACGGCTGAAAGCGCGATTCTTTTGATAATTTATAGAAAACGTTATGACTTCCGATTATACAACCGATGCAAGCAGTAATGGGCTAAATATTTGGCGAACACCAGTCTAGCCATAATGCACAAAGTTGCCAAGCATTGAACCCTTAATGATTGGTAAAGCGAACCGGAAGAGCGGTAAGTAATCGCTTATAGTTTCACCATAAATTGGGAAATCAAATCTTATTTGATTCTCCAAACCAAAGAATCTTCGGATATTATTTAATTTGGCTGCACCGGATTTGATTCGTGCTTAATTTTGTATTATCCAAACCGGTTCGTGACGTTTATAAATTTCTATTTGTTGACATAATAGCAAATCCGAAAATATTAACTCATTTAAAATAAATCGAGTAGCAACAACTCGTACGTTTATTCAATAATCATAAGAAGACTATAACCTACTTTTATTAAGACAAAATCCTGATTAATTGCATGTCGAGTGCATTGTAAAGGAAGATAAATCGTTCGATTTAGACGCATTCAATAGCCTTTTAAAGATATCTTATGGCCCTATCGTCATCTACAATAATTCTAAGATACCGCAATTATTTGACGAACGGTTTGCAAAATATTTTGAGGATCATTTTACCAAAATTTGAGCCTCGTAGCTCATCGGCAAGTTGGACAAAATCGCTAGTGTCTGACCATGTCGCAATCTATAAAAATGAGTTACACATGACTAAAAAATATTGACTTTATTTCGGTTTTTTGTCGATTTTATTCTGGAGTGGGTAGAAATTCATTTATTTCGTAATGCAATGGAGAAAATGGAAAAACAATATGTGGGGAACATCCATCTTTACAGTCGTTCTAAGCAGTTGAGGAGAGTTCAAAAATCGCGGGCGTTTTTGACCAAATTGCCGATGAGCTACAAGGCCCAAATTTTGGTAAAATGATCTCTAGGGACCCTTACAAATTCTTGTAACATTTATCGAATGGTTCATCGAATAATTGAAACTATAAACGTTTAAATGGAAAGCACGAGTAAATTCGCCCGGCGCATCCACCATTATTGTAATTTTTATAAATTTCGTTATATTTTTATAACAATAAAAAATATCAACAGATGCAAATGCGTTGATTACGTGCGTTATTTATACGACAAAAAAAACTGTAACAATCAATAATGGTGTTATTTATAAAAGTGTACGGTTTCAAAGGGAGTTAGGTGAGAAAAAAATGGAAAATCTAGCTTGATAGATGGAGTTTATGCACACACAACAATAAAACGTAAGCTTTTAAGAATAAGAAAAAAAACAAGAAAATCTATTTATAATTCCTGCATATGGCAACATATCGTGCTTGTTGAATGTTATGGCAGTAAAAACTACTGATGAAAACTGATTTGAAAAACATTGAATCAAGTCTAGAACGTTTTTAATATTGCTCCAAACAACTACAAGGACAGTTCATTAATTCAACAATTTGGAAATTTAGTGATGTGCGCCCGAATTTAGCCGTAATTGCCGCTCAAATTTTGGCCCATTAACGGTGCTCGAAATTTTTGATTTCGCGCACAATTCCAGTCACAGTTGTTTAGTTTCCAATACAATTTATTTTAATTACCGCACCTGCAATTGCAGTTTATTTATTTAGTCGAAATTATTCTATTTACGCTAATTCTAGCGTGTTGTCATATTTTATAGAAACTGCATTGCGGAAATTTTATTCATATTTGTGTACGGTCGTGATGACTGAATTTCGCCCAGATGAGGGCAAAATCAACTCGAATAAGTCCAAAATACTGGATTATTCATCGGAATTAATTACAAGTAGAAAGTGTCGCTTTTGTGGCGTTCGTTTTGGAAAAAATCGGTTTAAACGACATCCGTTTCCGCGATATTGCCGCCGTAATTGGTGATTTCGTTGGTCTTTTCATTTTTCGGTTGTGTTATTTTACAGTTAGTTGTCATTCATGCAGATCAAGTTAATAAACGTAAAACTGATTACCAATTAAGTGATCTCCGACGGGAATTCAATTAAAACGGCTAAAATTCGATTTAACTTGCAAATAATAGCCGTTCACTAAACGAGATTAGTTGGTGTTTTTTTTTTTGGTTGGTTGGTTTCGAAGACAATTATTTTATTCTACAATAATTTCAATCGGTTTCAATTCGTTGTTCATATTAATCGCCCTTGTAATTCTCGTTAGAAGCGTCGTTGATTATTTTTAAAGGAGGCGAAATTGTTGAGTTGCGTCACTTGATGAATGCATGTGTAATTTCCATCACTGTCGTTATTATTTGAACTTGAACTTATTTTAAAGAGAGTTTGAAATAATTGGATGGCGGCGTCGCAACAGTCTTGGATTTAATCCAAATTAAATACACGCAGAAAATTGCATGTTTTCCGTTATTAAAATCGATAATTTTGGGTTGGAATGATGATCAAGACAGTTTAATAGTTTGTCATTAATGTCGCCTTAAAAACTTGAAATATTAGATAAGCCATTATTAAGCAGAAAATCTGTTTGTTTAATTATTAAAGTAGAGAATTTAATTAGTTTTGATGGATTGTTATGGGGATAATATTTTTTGTATTTTTGTTTATTCTAACGATCCAATTTCTTGGGGATTTAGATAGACGTACAGAGAAGAATCTTAAATACCGAATTTATTATTAAATCTATTATTAACTTGTAATTCTAGCCGGTACGTGAGTCTTCTACGTTTAGATTGTTTCATTTTTGTCTTGTTTGGGGTTCGTTTAATTTAAACCTAATACCCCGGCTAAAATACAATTATTGGCGGATTTGTAGAATATACAAAAGCACCGTCTTCGATATAACAAATATTATTAAAATACTGATTAATTTTTGTTGAACAGCCATAGAAATTCCCCACATGTGGTCAAACAAATTACAACAATTGGCCTTATTATCGGTTAAAACATCGTTGAAACATTCAAACGAACAATTCCCGATTATTCGATTTTTTATTGGAAAATTCACCACCACCCCAGCGCCCGCTTGTCTCGTCAACCGCCCTGTTATTATCTGTTTACTGTTTCATTGAAAATTCAGCCAAGTTAAATATAGAATTGGGTTATTAAATACAGTAATCGATTGTATACAAGAACTTGTCCAATAGAATGGATAAGTGGTCGAATAATTTACAATTTTTACCCCAAAACGACAAATTCATATACGCAATGAACAAAGTAATATTGAGTTTGGATTGCGAGGTTGGAATTCAGCGAATTCGGTCGTACCGACCCGATTTTTCGAAGAGCGCGCCACCAATATTCATTTTAGCCAATAGGAGTTGAATTGCGCAAATGGGTTGGTGAACTCGCCAAAAATTTCTAACCTTGCGAATTTGGTGCCATTCGCATTTCTTGCGGGAATTTGAAGAGTTAGTGAATTATTCGTACAATTGCTTGAAGATCTAGTAAAAACAGCAATTTTAATGGCCAAATAATGAAATAATTATAAGGTAGTTTCTTGTTGCCGGTCTAATATTGGTGCGTTTATTTTTGTTCGATCTATTTCGATCGAAATTGATGTTTATAATTAATGATCTATTTGACATCAAATTACGTTATGTAGTGATTGACAATATTTAAATAATTCATTAGAAACGAATTAATGTTGATGAATATTGAAGTTATTTATTATGAATGGACAAGACCGATCGATAAATTTCGATCGAATGTTGTTTTGTTGTTCTATTTTCCGATTTTTCTACACTTTATTGCTATAATTAGCCCTTTGTGATCAACATTATTAAACAAGCTAGGAAATGGGTCGTTAATAGACTAGTTTCGTTTTAATAAAATTAGTCATGTTTATTATTTTATAGAATGATGAAAGGAGGTACTGTAATGGTATACCGAGTAGGGTTATTGATACAGATTGAATTGATTTCCATCAGAGTAATTGCGTATCAATACTTGGTTGTTTTATGAATAGATTAAAGGGCTTTTTGTTTTTAATATTTTGTATAAGAATGGTTTTTATTGTTGTCTCGTTGGTTGATATGTGGAATGTAAGGATGCGCACAAACATCTTTAACAAAACGAGTGCCACTGACCTGATTCTCGGAGCTGAGCAACTTGAGTTGATCATTGATGAGACTATATTTGGCTGATTCCTCTTTTCTTAAGGCCCGTTCTTTTTTCAATTCCGGACTCCAGAATGTTTTTATCGAATGCATTGATGATCCTAATTTTTGATTTGTTAATTCCAATTCTTTTTTTAAATTGCCTAATTCCCGTTGCAAATCGGAATTTTGATGTTGCAATTCACCAATGAATGGTTGATGTGATGTTGGCGATTGTCTCGCCGATCTAGTACTATATGGTTCATCATCGAAATATAGACCGCGGTCTAAAGAGCGATCACGTCGATCACGTATAGGTAGAAATTCTCGGTCATGATCAACAACACCAGGTCCACCCCGATCTAATGATTGATATCTTACCGACATTGGATTAGTTGGTCGGGTGGCACTGCGCGAACGATGATGACCTGGAGCCACGGCCACTGGTCGGCCACGCTCCTCCATAGGACTAAGCTCTTCGTCACGATAATAATGATGGTAACCGTATGAATGTTCCGGTGAATTATTACCGGAACGAGTCTGCCGTAATGGTTTACGGCTTAGTGGACTGCCGCCAGGATATGCCCGGCTGGGGGACCGGTCCACGGTTGGCAGTCTTACACCCCGTGGGGACCGGCTGCCCCCCACGTACGCGTCGCGGGACATTTCATGACATGCTAATCACGGCCGCTTTAAATACGACGCTGGCCACCGTCGCCGTCTTCAAACAGACTCCTGTCTCTCACACCACACTCGCTCACTCTACTCTCTTACTAAACACACCTCGACGTCGCCACCACTTGCCCACTTCCCATAAGAACGAAGGACGACGGGGCGCTGATCAATGAAACGGGTGTAGCGTAGAAACGACGCGCGCAACTCTCACACACGATGCCCACAGACGGAAACGCGGACATTCTTCGCCGCCCCCGCAACTAGTTAGACAACCAACTATCGCGCGTCGCGGCGCCAACAGCGCCACAACACAACCGCCAACTGTACTCCAGCTCGTTCGAAACGAAACCTCCAACCGGTACACGAAACTTACAACCTCCACTTATAGATGGCAAACCACGCGATTTGACTCGTAAAAATTCGATTTTTTCCATCAATTCCATTGACATCATTATTTTGAAAAGTTCAATAGGAAATGCTAATTGAAATAATAAATCTCGGGACTGTTTATAAAGTTTATTGCGTTTTACAAAGCAACTTACGTTCAACTATCATAAACCTACACGCTACATAATTAATAATAATAAATAATTTCAATTTTATTATTTCCGTAATATAAATAAAAAGTGCTCTTAAATTATAATAATACGAATTCTGATACGTTTACAAAATAATCTCTGTGTTCAATCTGTTATAGAAAATCTGTACAATGTTATTTGAAACGATTATGTACAAATGTTAAAAATTCGATATTATGGTAACTGGCGAATGTTGAAATATCTTTAAAGAACAGACTATTTTTATTTGTTTCGAAAAGGAATATACGCAAATGCCAAAATCATTTGCAGGTGTACTCTTCAGTCCTTTCACTGCAAGTGTCGCAATTCACATAACAACACCAATGAAACTTACACCGACATTGCCATGTCCTCGTATATTGGTGCGTATTGTAGCCACGGCCGCAGCACATTAAATCGCAACCATCCGTTCCTATCATCAGATAACAAAAAACAAAAAACAAATCAAACCAAATATAGAATTTAGGAATTCGTCTACCTCTGGCCGTACGATTGCAGACCCGTCCGACAGTGCCCAGCGAGCCGGCAGCCAAATCCCGTTCGCAATAATTCGGCGACATTTGCAAATAGACCAAATCGGATTTTTTCGGTTGTTTCTTCAATGGTACTTTGCCACGTTTCAAGACTAATTGTATTTTGCGCGGCCGGCGTTGTGAATCGATACCGCGCGGACCTACCGACGATAAAGTTGATGTTACTTGCCGGGCGCGGTAGTACTTCTTCATCAACGAATCACCAACTTGCCGGAAGGATGGCAGCGTTTTCCAGCATGTTTTCATTGTACAACTACCGGAGACGCCGTGACATTTACATTCAGTTAAAAGGCTCGCTTTTACCGCCTGCATCGATAGGAAATAGACAACAATTAACTGCAATCCTTGAAGGTATCGATTTTCTTGTTGTTGTTATTGTTTTAAAATGGCTAAAGGCGAAACTACAAGGATACTTCCAATAAGTCTCATTATAGTCGTGTAATAATAGTTGATTTATGTAATCTAAACAGTCTTCGAGGTTGTAATTTGTTGAAATTATCCAGTGGATAATGAGCGGGTATCGCGTGAACAAGAACGTACTGCTGTTGTAATTTGCAATTGGACAAAATAAAAGCTAATGAAATATAAGAAATTTAATCAATGAGATGCAAAACGAACAAAACCATTACTTATAGAAATTTGCAAATTAAATTTAGTAATTTATTTGAAAATTGTAATGCGACGTTTGCAACAACGGGGTTTATTGCTTTTGCTACGTTTCTTGGAGACGTTCAAGTTTTACGGCTCTTAACCTTGGGGCCCCGTGGCTAAGACTCTTGGGTAAATTTGGATGGATAGGCAAGCAATAAAAACCTTATATCTTGATTTTCTGAGCGCGATAACCCTTCGATTTAACGGGCTCCTGAGTTGCTCTCCACAAAAACTAGGCGTAAATCCGTCCCTGAGCTTGCGTCTAAAATTATGAGTTTGCTGATGGAATTTGGCCGTTTTTGCGTCGATTTTTATCATAAATCTCAAGATAAATTTCGAAATTAGATTACTGTCAGTCAAAAAATGTGGTTCATTCAAAAGTATATATTTCAAGAATTTGAGCAATTCAAAAATATTTGGTAGGTCCTTAAAGAAGATTTTATCGAAAGTCGGACCCCGTATCTCCTCGGGAAGTTGATCAAAAAGTGCTTTTTTGGGCATAAGAACGATCCAAAGAGCCTCATTTTGTGTATTGTGCTCCGAAACAACTCAGGAAGCTCATAAATGGAAACTTTACTGATCTCACAACTGTTTACTATTTAAATTTGACAGGGGGAGATTGTTTACGTTAATTGAGAGTCTGTCTTTCAAAAGGAAAAATCTTGTAGCCGGAAATTGGTCAAAATCGGGACATTGTTCAAAAAATCGGGCCTTAATAGAGTTCCTGATGGGCTCCGGGGTTCAATTTTTGATAAAAATTTCTCTGGAAACCCCTACAAATCCTCAAAATACTTTTAGTCCAGTATGTTGATTTGTATGAGATTTTTAGAGGATTTTCTCAAAAAATCAGCTTTGATTTCAATCAAAATTGAGGGTAGCTACTGCATTGGTTTTGCAATAATTGAAGAACTTTCCCCTGAAGAATTACCTTTCGTCCAGCTTTATTGTTATGCAGATTCATCAGACTGCGTTCATCGCCTTCCAGCTCGCGCGCATCCATGAATTTCCTAGCGAATCGCATACCAAAATTGATATCAACACTACAACCACCCCATTTCCAGCCGGACGGTGCGGGTTCGCGTGGTTTCGGCCCCGGTGCACATCCACATGCCGTTATATTGCCACGGGCGCATGCTGCTGTAATCGCATAGGCTACACCAGCACTCGATATGGCATAGGTGAAGGCTGCCTCCCGTGACCCTAGAACGTTTCAATTGAAAACGAAAATGAATAAGAAAAATATGGTAAAATCGAATAATTAACATATCGCATCAATTAGAGAATGGATAAAGATAAGTAGTGGATCGTGGGCTGTGGCCGGTTGCAACAAATAACACACAAACAAGTTAAAACGAATACGTTGAGTATAATTATCCGTCTATAACAACTTCATTAAATACCCTTAAACACAGGCCGTCCGTCAACGATTCAAGTAAATCCAAACGAATTATAGATCACGTTGATATATTGCCACGCATTTATAAATACCAGGTTTTATTGTAATTAATCGCATTTATAATACCAGTTTAGTCTTCAATTTAATTTAAAAACTGAAATTAATTATACTTTCTCTCTTCTTTTTTTATTTATTTTTATATTTATCTTAAAAGAAATAATCTGTAGAGTATCTTTATCTTATTTATATTCGATTGATAATCCGGTAGGCGACAAAATGCATTTCCAAAAATGATAATCTAGAAAGAAACACAGAGCCCACGTGTGAATGGTGAACTTTTAATTGACTTTATCAATGCCATTATTCTAATCTGACGCCAATTTATCGGTGTATCTATTTAAATATTCTTGTCGTATATCAATTGGTGTTAATTTGGATGGAAAATCACCCAAATAGCAGGAGACGGTCAGTTTCAGTTTTATCAATGAAATATCTCTTGTGGCTCAATCTGATTCGAAAGGTGTTTCTGGGTCTGTATCAGCAATGTTTAAAAGGTCTATTTCTGCTTCTGTTTTTGCGCTTTTTAAAAATGAGGTAATACGAATTTCTCCACAAAATTTGATGGGATAGTGTAATGAATTCTATAACACCAGAAAGAGTATTTTGAGAAGTACCTGAGAACGTTTTTATTTTGAAAAATTCTAATCAAATTTTGAGTTACAAAGGAAAATCTTAGAGCTCGCGTTTTTCCAACTTTCTTCATATTTTCCACTATAACTTAGCAAATATTATCGATTTTGCAATGATTTTCTCAGAGTATATAGTAAATGTAAAGAGCTTTTGAAATCTGTAAAGAAAATTTTCAATGAGTTTGTTAGTTTTCCGGAAAATTGACATAAAATGGAGACTTCCACGTTAGATCTTTGTTCAATTCTGTGTCGGAAAACTACTAATTTTTCATAACCAATATTTAGCTTGTTCGATGAGATATTGCAATGCATACAGTAGCATTAGGAAGAGCATTTAAAGGCATTTTTCCTTTGAAAAATTCGAAACAAACTTTGAGTTATAGAGAAAAGTCTTCGAGCACATGTTTTCTAGAAATTTCTGCATGTTCTCCCTTATAAGTTTGCAAATATTACCGATTTTTCAACGATTTTTTCAAAGACATAGCAAACTGAAAAATCTTTTCAAATCTCCAAGAAATCCTCCAATAGGTTTATTAATTTTCCGAAAAATTGACAGAAACTGAAGGACCGGCATTACAACTTTTTTTCGACAAGGTGTCTGAAAAATGCCAATTTTCAATAATCGATATCTCCTTTGTTTGATGAGACCCCACATGAGAAGAAGGATTTCGAGGAGTATCTAAAGCCGTTTGCCCTTAAATAAAATCCAAGTGAACTTTGATTTACAGAGGAAAATCTTTAAGCCCTTTTTTTCTAAATTCGTGTTTCCTATTTTCCCCCATAACTAATCAAATATCGATTTTTCAATGATTATCTCAAAATATACACTAAATTCGAAGAGCTTTTCAAATCTGCAAAAAATCCTCCTATAACTTTGTTACTTTTCAGAAAAATTGACAGAAACTTAAGGGCCTGTATTGCATCTTTTTCTTCGGTACTGTGTTTGAAAAATACCAATTTTTCGTAATCGATATCTCCTTGCTTGATGAGGTCTTGCAATGAATACAGCAGCAATAGAAAGAGCATTTCAAGAAGTATCTAAGAACGTTTTTATACTAGAAAATGCCGATTAAATTCAGAGTTGCAGAGGACAATCTTGGAGCTCGTGTTTTTTCCTTTCTTTCAGAATTTCCCCTATATCCTACCAAATATTATTGATTTCTCGATTATTTTCTCATTGTATATAGCAATTTAAAAGAGCTTTTGAAATATGCAAGAAATCCGCCAATAGGTTTGTTGGTTTTCCGAAAAATGGGCAAAATCGGAGGGCCCAAGTCTGAAAAGACCAGTTGTTTGATGAGGCATTGCAATAGGAGCATCAGAAAAAGCATTTGAAGGAGTATCTTAGGATTTTACAAAAGAAAATTTTAGAGCTCGCGTTTTTCCAATTTTTTTTCATATCTTTCCCTATAACTTAGCAAATATTGCCGATTTTTCAATGATTTCCTCAAATTGTACAACAAATTGAAAGAGCCTTCTACATCTGCAAGAAATCCTCCAGTAGCTTTGCAGGTTTTCAGAAAAATTGATAGAAAGTTAAGGGCCTGTGTCACATCTTTTTCTTCGATACAAATGCCAATTTTTAATAATCGATGCCTCCCTTATTTGATGAGATATTGCAATGAACAAAGCAGCACTAGGGGTGTTTTTATTTTGAGCAATTCCAATTGAACTTTGAGTTGCAACGGAAAATCTTGGAGCTTTTGATTTTCCTTTTTTTCAGAATTTCCCCTATGACTTATTGATTTGTCAATTATTTTCTCACTTTATATAGCAATTTAAAGGAGTTTGTAAAATATGCAAGAAATCCTCCAATAGGTTTGTTAGTTTTCCAGAAAATGGGCGACTGAAAAATACCAACTTCCAATAAACGATCTCTTGTTTGATGAGGCATCAATGCAGCAGTATCAGAAGAGCATTTCAGGGAGTATTGAAAAGCGCTCTTATTTCGGGGAATACATTTGAATTCTGAGTTACAGAGAATAATCTTTGAGCACGTGTTTCTTCCAAATTTTTCATGTTTTCGCCTACAATTTTTCAACGATTTTCGCACAATACATAGCGAATTGAAGCGCTTTCCGAATTGCTTAGAAATTTTCGGGTCGCTTGCTAGTTTTCTGGGTAATCGACGACAATNTGCTTGATTATGGGGGAAAACATGAAAAACGAACTAGAAAAACATGGGCTCAAAAATTTTACCCTGTAGCTCAAGTTCAATTGGGTTTTTGCAAAGCACAAACGGCTTTAGATACTCCTTGAAATCTCTAATGCAGGGCCTCATCAAACAAGGAGATATCGATTCTTGAAAATTGGCAAAAAGTTGCAATGTGGGCCCTTCTGTTTTTCTGTCAATTTTTCGGAAAACCAACAAACCTATTGGTGGATTTCTTGCAAATTTGAAAAGATTTTTCAGTTTGCTATGTTCTGTGAGGAAATCATTGAAAAATCGGTAATATTTGCTGAATTATAAGCGAAAACATAAAGAAATTTGGAGAAAACACGCACTCGCACTCTATAACTCAAAGTTTGTTTCGAATTTTTCAAAAGAAAAATGTAACTTAGGCTCTCCCAATTTTTGCCCACTTTTCGGAAAACTAACAAACCAATTTGAGGATTTCTTGCATATTTTACAAGCTCCTTTAAATTGTTATATAAAGTGAGAAAACAATTGACAAATCAATAAGTCATAGGGGAAATTCTGAAAAAAAGGAAAATCAAAAGTTCCAAGATTTTTCTTTGGAACTCAAAGTTCAATTGGAATTGTTCAAAATAAAAACACCCCTAGATACTCCTTGAAGTAATCTTTCTAGCGCTACTTTGTTCATTGCAATATCTCATCTGATAAGGGATCGATTACTAAAAATTGGCATTTGTATCGAGGAAAAAGATGTGATACAGGCCCTTAAGTTTCTGCCAATTTTTCTGAAAAGTAACAAAGCTAAAGGAGGATTTCTTGCATATTTGAAAAGCTCTTCCAATTTGGTGTACATTTTGAGATAATCATTGAAAAATCGACCATATTTGCTTGGTTGTGGGGGAAAACATGAAAAACGAACTAGAAAAACATGGGCTCAAAGATTTTCCTCTGTAACTCAAGTTCAATTGGATTTTTGCAAAGCACAAACGGCTCTAGATACTCTTTGAAATCTTTAATGCAGGGCCTCATCAAACAAGGGAGATATCGATTCTTGAAAATTGGCAAAAAGTTGCAATGTGAACCCTTCAGTTTCTGACAATTTTTCGGAAAACCAACAAACCTATTGGTGGATTTCTTGAAGATTTGAAAAGATTTTTCAGTTTGCTATGTTCCATAAAAAATCATTGAAAACTCGGTAATATTTGCTGAATTATAAGCGAAAACATGAAGAAATTTGGAGAAAACACGCTCTCGCAGGCTTTTCTCTATAGCTCAAGGTTTGTTTCGAAATTTTTGCCCACTTTTCGGAAAACTAGCAAACCAATTTGAGGATTTCTTGCGTATTTCAAAAGCTCTTTTAAATTGCTATAAACAGTGAGAAAATAATTGATAAATCAATAATATTTGGTGAGTTATAGGGGAAATTCTGACAAAAAAAGGAAAAAACACGAGCTTCTAGCAACTCTGAATTTAATCGGCATTTTCCAGTATCAAAACGTTCTTAGATACTTCTTGAAATGCTCTTTCTATTCCGGCTGTATTCATTGCAAGATCTCATCAGACAAGGGAGATATCGATTATCAAAAATTTCTATTTTCCAGGCACAGTACCGATAAAAAAGATGTAATACAGACCCTTAAGTTTCTGCCAATTTTTCTGAAAAGTAACAAAGCCATAGGAGGATTTCTTGTGGATTTGAAAAACTTTTCCAATTTGGTGTACATTTTGAGATAATCATTGAAAAATCGATCATATTTGCTTGGTTATGGCGAAAACATGAAAAACGAACTAGAAAAACATGGGCTCAAAGATTTTCCTCTGTAACTCAAGTTCAATTGGGTTTTTTCAAAGCACAAACGGCTTTAGATACTTCTCTCTAATGCAGGGCCTCATCAAACAAGGGTGATATCGATTCTTGAAAATTGGCAAAAAGTTGCAAAGTGGGCCCTTCAGTTTCTGGCAATTTTTCGGAAAACCAACAAACCTATTGGGGGATTTCTTGGAAATTTGAAAAGATTTTTCAGTTTGCTGTGTTCTGTGAAGAAATCATTGAAAAATCGGTAATATTTGCTAAATTATAAGCGAAAACATGAAGAAATTTGGAGAGAACACGTGCTCGAAGGCTTTTCTCTACAACTCAAAGTTTGTTTCGAATTTTTCAAAGGAAAATTGCCTTTAGATACTCCTTTGAATGCTTTTTCTAATGCTAGTGTATTCATTGCAATATCTTATCAAACACGCTAGGTATTGGTTATTAAAAATTAGTATTTTTCCGGTAAACTAACAAACTCATTGGAAAATTTCTTGCAGATTTCAAAAGCTCTCTCAATTTGCTATAAACTGAGAGAAAATGACTACAAAATTACTAAAAATTCGAAACAACGCATACTTCAAGATTATCTTTTGTTCCTCAAAACTCGATTAGAATTTCGCAAACCTAAAAATACCTTCCGATGCTCTTTAAAATGCTGCTTCTAATGCTATCTTATCAATCGTGGTAACTCATCAAACAAACGAAATATCGACCGTAAGCAAAATAACGTGTTCCGAACCTTGAAGTTTCAATAAATTCGTATTCTTCTATCACTAATTTCTGTTATAGAGGAAAGAATGCGGAAACAGAAGCAGAAATAGAGCTTCTCAATTGTACAGAAATTCCGCAATTATACAACCAGAAAATAACGTAACAGTCGATCTATTTCAATAAGAATGGGTAGTTTTGACTTACCGACAATGACAACGTGTCCGAACGATGACGGATTATCAATTCCCGTACAATTCCACCGTTGGTGTCTGAATTGGTACCGGCATTCGGTTGTAGCTAAACGGATACCATCCCCAATGGCCACCATAGCATCTGGTGAGGATTTACACATTTCCCGTTGACGGCTAGTTAGGCCCGGAATACGATTACAGAACACTTCCGAACCTAACGAAACAACACCATAGACCCTAAAATTACAAAAAAATTCCACTTTATTCTTTTGTAATAATTGTAATAATTATAATAATAAATAATAAGTGAAAGGCGTGATTATAATAAATCATTTATAGATAAAATGGGATAAATGTGGGCCGTTTTCCAATAAGTGATTGTGCGAAAATGGGTAGCAAACTGGTCTCTAATTGACATCGGATATCTGCACACAAATCGTCACAATTATTGTTTCTATTTTCGAAACCATAAAATCCATCCCACAGTCTAATTCAGGTTGTTATTATTGTTGTAAAGTTGATTTTTACGATAATCTTTCCACACGTACTTGTTTGGATTTTTCTAAAAAAACCTACATTGAAATTTACGTATTCAAGATGAGAACGCTTATCTTGAGCGAATTTTATTGCAGCCACCGCCGTTGATCGTTCCGATATATTCCCAGATATTCCTCAACCACCACCAACATATCGATATTATAAATCTTATGATCTTATATTGTCATCTCTGTGGCTTGTATCAGCCCACACTAGAGACGGTCTTATTTATGTGCTTTTAATGAGACATTCAAAAACCGACCAATATTTCCCATTTGGAGATCTCTCAAAAATAACTGTCGTGAGTTTCAATTTCAACTAGATTCGTCTTTGAAATAAAGTTGCGTCGCCCGCTGTGTGCGACCCTTCCAACAACAAGAATTTCCGATTTAAATCCCCGTTTTCGGCCACCTTTCAACATCGCCCTTTTCAACGCCATGAAAAGGTGCCAACTACAATAACAGGATCGATATGAAAGGGACCGGACGGCGGTGATGATGGCAATTTCGAGCCTCTCGAAGTCGTCAAGTGGACAAGTTTGTTGGGGGATTATTTCTGTTGTTACTCTTCTACTTTTGTATTTATTCGGTATATGATCCGATGACAAGATATAGAAATTATTTTGACTCAAATCGATTTAATTATCTGTAAAATGTCAAGATTGTGAGTGGGCTGTTGGGAGCTTTACAACTTTTTGGTTTATTGTTCGAAACACAGCGACAAACTACCGATTTCATTTAGATAAAAACTAGACCCTTTCGTCGATTTTTGTGGCCTCTCGGTTTCGAAATCCGAAATTCTGACACCCGGATCGAATTTGAAATTTCTAATTGTTGATTCCAATGGAAACCGATCCGGCTGGAATTAAAATTTAATTAAATGCGGATTCTAGTGGAAAAATCTAACAGAATTTTTTGGATAAACCAACGAAGGACACGTGCAACTTGTATTGAGATCGAATTTCAATCTCTAATTTATATTCAACGATATTGCCAGAATTTAATAGGACCACAATTCCATCTGCTTTTATTTCGTTTTAATTATAGTCCTCCTACTATATTATAACACCTGTAAAAATAAAGAAATTGAAACAAAAAGACGACAAACGCTTGAAAAAGTGAATGTCGAAATATTTTAATTTATTGAAATTCCACGAATTTATCGTCGTATTTCTATAAACCTTTTCAATACAATTCATAAATTAGTCAATTAATTTAAATTATTATTGGTAAAAATCATCAACTAAAAATAAATAAACTTTATAATTAAACAGCGCGTTTAAAAATAGCACCACAGCCAAGTTTAATCGAAAAATACAGTTATAGACCTCTAATATTCGCTCTAGACGATATGAATCATTGGCTAACTAACCGTAAATAACAGAATTGGGTCGCCATTTTTCTATATTGGAAAAATTAGCTTATTTTCAAGCCGTTGTTCGATACAATTGCGGTCTATTTGGAGAATTTTGGGGTTCGATTGCGCGCCCCCATCTAAAAAGGTCCATGTCGGGTCCTCCCCGTTGACAGCTAACAAATTTACGACTCCTACTGCATGGCTCTCAACAATTTTGTTGATTTTCTACTGGAAACTTCGCCCATTTATTATTTAAAAAAAATTTCCTCAATCTGTTACATGTTCGACTTGCTTTCTTCGTCTGATATACAAAGGAATAACCTGTATATGGACGTTTGGGTGGTCGACACTAACAATATAATGTACGCCCTCAACTTTGAAGAGAATGAAAGCAAGAAAAGAGTCTCGACGACATTAGCACTAGTGATAAATCAGCGATAATTGAGCCGTCATCGTGGTCCCAACCTTCACACAAACACTCACACAAATCCACCTATTTCCCCAATGATTGGTAATTTTTCTTTATTGTTATCGGGAATTATTAAAATTCAACATAAATTATCGACTTTACAACGTTAATACCGCACTAATTATCGAGTGTACGCTTTCTAATTACAAGGAGAGATTCCGGTAGTTGTAGTCCGGTAAGATGGAAAACTCGATTAGCGTATTTAATAAATAATTTATCGGTTCTTGCAGTCGTTTAGTTCTAATAGTTGTGATAATAGTATCGGATCCGACGTCAATCGGCGGTTGATTTATTGAACCAACAGATGAATAGAAGAAATCACCATTAATTCAAGCCGAGAAAATCTAGACTTTTACGAGCCTAAATCGTGAAATTGCCTCGAAAACTATAGGATTTCAGTCGAATAAAGCCACAATTTTGACACTTTCCAACTGCAATTGAACAAATTTAGACACTGATTGTTTCCGTTATTGACGCGCCTCGTACGTTTGTCGAATTTATAAGACAAGTCTTATCAAAATTTGATAACAACACACAATCCAAGGGAGTGCTAAACAACGTTCACACCCTTCTGTATTCGATAAATCAGTCTGTTGAGAATCCATTTAGTCGTTCTGGAATTTTTTCTTAGATTTCAGATAGAATTTACATAATTCTTTGTTCTTGTTGTTGTTCGTTTCTTCTTAATTGTGGTTTTATATATCTTGAGGGTAAATGAATAACTTTAGACAGGTTTTCAAGAATTTGCAATAAGTTGAAATTTATAAATCAATAATAATTATAGGTTTGGTTGTCGAAAATTTTTCTGAATAAATACGAAATTCGCTAATAACACACTCGAAAATCATCGTTGATAACAATATAGATAGAATCGACTCTTGGATAACTTCTTTAGTGATTGAAAATTGTTTTAATGATTTACGATGCCTTCCACCTGGGGCATATTCAATTTAAACTGACTCTATATTCGTTCTTATCATTACTCGAAATACTCATTAAGATGCCAGTTTTAATTGTAAACTTGACGGATATCAATTCGACTATTATTTTTTTATAATGGTTATAATATTGTAGAAGTTCAAGTCAAGTCTTTTATTAGAATCGTGCAATAATCGCCACCAGTATGTTTTCTCACGGAAATCTAAAAGTTATCGCTTCAACCGAACACTATTGGTAATAAATTATTGCAATTAATATGGTTATAAATTAACAACATTTGCAGGATCTTGAACACTCTCTTGTTGGAGATTTATCGTAGAAAATTGCAAAATAGTAGCGTCATCAATTAATCATTAATTCCTCTGATGACTCAATAATTTATCAAGCTCGAATCGACAAATTTAACTGTGATTATTAGGCTGTATTGTAGATTACCGTGTGATTTGTTAAAGTTGCCTCACACAATAAACATAAATACTTCTATATAATCATAACAATAAAAAAAGCCCGAATGAAATGCTACAGGACCGGTAGGAATGTTTTCCAATTATTTTTATTCATAAGACTGGCTTCACTCAAATCCAGTTGTAAATCAATAAAGATTGACGGTTTTTCGTTTGATTATCCACTGACTTACAAGATTTCGTTATTTTATTGGATTTAATTAAGCCGAATTTAAACGGCCAATTACGCACGAAAATCTGGCCTACAATCAACCATCATCATCATTATTACTATGAGATTCAGAAAAATTACAGCGCGAACAAGGCCGGATTCCGGTTGGAACATGCAATCCAATAATCAGATGCGGCGTTTTTTTCGAGAAATGCCCATCAATAAACAACAATTGAACAAAAATGAAGTCGTTTTGCATTAGGGCCAGGCGGAATCTGGAATAAAAATCAAAAAAAAAACTACAACCACCCAACTATAGGCTGTAAATAAAGACGAAATAGGCCGTCAACGGCGCTCCAGGTGGCAGAAATTCCAAAAGCAGACAGTCACGCGACGATAGAAAAATAGTTTTATATCAACAATCATCACAATAATGATGGTGGTGAATAGAATGATTCACAAGGTCGCCGGTTAATGGGTTTCTTTTGAAAATCGTTGGGAAACTTGCCGGTGAAACCGCAAATTCTACTACGGTCGAGCGAATTGATCTTTCGAAATGAGAAAAAAGCCTCACCGTTAGTTCGTTGTATAGCTTTAATTTTTCTTATTTTCTATATTCTAACTATTAACTCTCTCTATTTATCTATCTAACTATTTTCATAACTTGTTTTGCAAGTTTTGATTTATCGATTTTCAGCAGATTCGTTGATGCCGTTTAGAAATTTCTCGCAACCCTTAGGTGATTTTTGCTTATCTACCTATTAAAACTTACATAATCCGATTCAAATTCTAATAAGGAAAACATCACTCCAGTTCATAAACCATCTTGTTGATTAAATGTAAAATGAGATGTAGGATGGACTAGCATCTAAGATGGTTGTTCAAACAATAATTTTTTCTTCACGGTTTTATTTGATTGTCTTTTTGTATTTTATACCCAACAAAGGGGAAAAACAACGAATACCCATAAAATTACAGCTCACAGCAATTTTAATAATAATCCATGTGTTTATGTTTTAACGACACTTTAATGGGGTCCCATATGACGGATGTTGTGGACCATAAATTACGAAAAACGGACATGTCAGCGATATCACACGATATTTAAAGTTGCAAAAATTCCGATAAAACACAGAGTAAGAGGTGCCTAAAATCGGCGCTCTCAAGGCAATTACCTGACATTTCGAAATCACTAAAAGAGCCTCTTCTTTACACAAAATATCACTCGAAAGTCCCAACAAAAGACGTTTTGTTTATCGAAAAATTGGGCAATGTCCGGAAGTTGTAATCTTGTAACGGGTTTGGTTTCCTTGTGTTTCCACAAAGAACAACACCTTTAAATTCAATAATCATCCATTTAGCTTGCTAATAAGTTGTTGTGAATATTAAATTAGATTGAGAGTGTTATCCGTTTTAATTGTCATTATAATAATTTATTCAAAAATTTCTTGTAAATTTATTAAATTTTTATGTTTAACAATTTTTTTTGTGTATTTCAGCCAGTTATCTGAGAGATATATCAGTATATTTCATGTTTTATTATTATTTCTTTTAACGCACGACTAATTTTATTAATAAAATACATATTTAATGACTAGTTTTCGTTAGGTTCGATTAGAATAATAACAATAATCATTAATTGTGTTTGTAAATTGAATTGATAGACGTGTTGCGATCTATACGCTTGATTTCCTCATCTCCAGATCTTGGCGAGTATACGAATTGAATCAGAGAAATCTAAAATTGTCGTTAATTTTTAGACGACAAAAAATTCTATAAAAGTGAAACTGTACATGTTGCAATTTCTAGATTTCCTACATTCTTCCCCTTTCAAATTCTCTCAATTTAACAAAAACCAATTCATCCGATTAGATGATTTGTATATTTATGTTAGGTCGTTTTTCACAATACCTGCTTAAATATCCGTAAAGGACCATGTGCACGAGAAGTGCGACAATTTTCCTCGGAAACCCCCTAGGGTACATGCTGACTCCTCAGCAAATTCATCTGACTAACACAACACATCACTGAATCTCCGTCAACACTCCACCGGTAATCAATCAAACATTTAAAAATCTAATTAAAATCACCCGAATTTACACCGATCTGGTTGCAATATCCGAAATATATTAGCATCGTTTCGATGTCGAATAATTGATTGGAGTGCAATCGAGATCACGTCTGCGGCCCGTTGAAGATGGACCGGTACTCTTGGTCAGTGATGCTGGTGAGTACTTCTCTTCTATTGTCACCTGTTTAATGTTACCTGGAGAGAACGGCCAATGGGGCGCCGTGGTGCCCCACCAAATATCAAATTGATAATTGCGAGTCATAGATGTGAGAATTTGTTGGGTGGTGACTGAAATTTTTATCCAATAAATACACCAAAAAACGAGTTAATTGTACAGAAAACGACGGACTGCAATTATCGCCGATCTGTATTGTTCAACAATGCGTAACATTGAAAAGGCGTACTTGAGCCGACTTTCATCGGGTATTGAAGTTAATTAATTACTGTAGATATGGTAATAATTGCTAGGAATTCGATTATTTGTTGATTTCCCGAAGGACAGCGGTGTAAATCCGACCGAACCTAGTCCATTATTGTAGTTTGTTTGCGTAAACAATTGAATGAATTTAATCACTATGATCCGCATTTCCGATGATCAGTTTTTTCCAGTACGCTTTCCTGAAAGCGCCGAACAAAAAAACGGAACTACAGCCCACAGCCCCTTGTAGCAACCTTTAATTATACGAATAAAAATTTTAATGTATGTTCAAATAAAACGAGACATTCATTAATAACCGACAACTGAACATAAATCAAAATAGACAGTGATCATACAAAAGATCGACCAACTGAACTCGGTATATTATAGTAATACGATAGTTTTTATTGCGTGAATCCCGATCGATTGAAAAGTCGTTGGATTTTCTTATAATCCATAAAAGATAATAGGTTTTTTCTGATATTTAAAAGTATGTCGGTTTCTTCACAAAACTTGTATCTATTTCGAGCCGGTTCGTCGTCTGCCCCACCGTTGGAGTCTCCTATCTTCAGCCTATGATGATGATGTTGTTGAGAACCAGGGCAGAAACTATTATTATTATCGTGTTGTTGAAGGAACGACCCCGACCGTGAAATCCCAATCAACAATATTCAGCCTTGAAATTAAACTGAAGAAGTAGCCACTGAAAATTATTGTCAAGATCGATGTTAACAACAACACGATTAGTTTTCAGTTTGTTTTTATTTTGTAATCAACGTTACGTAAAGTACACCTACATGTTGTCTCCGTTACTCTAATTAGATTTAAAATGTATAGAGCGAGTTTTATATTGTTCTTTATAACATCCTGGCCCCTTATCTTGTTTTGATAAACGTATTTTATGTGTTTATCAAATTCATCGCGCTCTATAAATGTTGTTGAAATGGGTTGTTTGGCCGAAAAAATGAACGCTCGACGCCTTCATTGTTGGAATTGCGGAGGCTAATATCGCCATAAAATTACATCATAGTTTTACCAAATTCCCAAGTGGAATAACACAATTTCGCAAAAAAAAAACGATAAAATTGCATCTTACCAGATCCAAAAACGCAAATCCATCATTTTCGTATTGATGATTAGAGTTAACCACCCGCCATCCACCGCCACCAACCCCCGGAATCACGTCAAGTCCGCTATCATTTCAATTGGCTACTGTCTTCATATAGAGTATCGCTCATCTCACACCTGATCCTCTTTAGAGTCGCGCAAGCTTATCAACCCCCCTTTTTTGATATCTTGATATGAATACACAGATGCCGCCACTATTAAATCGCGATTACAAATACATAGGGGTGGCGTATCGGTGTAATTAGTTGATTAATTCCCCTCGCACGCTCCTTTCAAATTAATTAAATCCAAAAAAAACCCGACAAATCCGTATCGTATTACTCGATTGATATATTGCGGTTTACTAGAAGAACCACAAAAACTGATCTTATTTCATATTTTCTTTTATATCCGGGTTGTTGGTGTTTATAAATCAACAAATATAGAATTGCGCCCCATGAGAAGATCTATTTGTACGCTAATTCGATACAAACTGCTTTATTAACGGTATTGTAATCTGATATCGGACAGATGTTCGGGAGTCTGGGGATTTTCGGGTAGAAATTCCGTTATAAAATCAAATTTTATTCAATTATTGCCCAAGTGCATCCAATGGAACAATTTTAATCGAATTCTTACCATCATGCAACGTCAACCCCATCTCTTCTAGAATAGCCGAACTTACCGCACCTTTCCGATGTAATCCCGCTATAAATTCCTGATTTTTCGCGTTGTTCTCGCACAGATTCCTTACCGTTAAGATCACCCATTGCATTATAACTAAATTAGGAAAGAATCAATTAAATTGTCGAAATATTTAAATAAATCGTACATGGATTCCGGGCGTCGATATTGCAACAATCCAAAATCACCGGAATCAATTCGGCTTCGCGGACTAAATCTTGCATCAATTGATTCTTCCAACACAGATTGGCGATGATTCGAATTAAGCCGATTTTGAAACCAAAAGCCGGATGTTGGCGGATCAAATCGTTCGGTTCCTTAATTGCCGATAATTTCTGTACTGTTGTAAAATAATTCTCCGATTCTTTACCCAATCGGTGGATATTAATCAACAATATTCCGGTATTTATCAGGAAATCTTTATCGTTTTGTAGATATTTCAAATATTTCTCAGTTCCACACAATGACGATAGAATCTCCAACAATAACGACACCTCATACGGGGCCGACTCGGTTTTATTCGTATCGATCGTCTGGAAGATCACACTACCGGAATTTATAAATCTCGCAACAATTATCCTAATTGTAGATTCGTTTAATTCGAAATCATTATTCTTGATTTGTTTGTGTCGGATAATCTCCAAGATTAATATCCGAGATTTTGCGTCGAAATCTTGGTGGTTTTCCCAAAATTTGCGCGTCGCTATGAAATTCTCCAAGAAGAAATACAAGAATTCCACATCATCGTATTTGTCGTACAATTTGAAAATCGTCTTATAAAACTCTAAATCGAAGTCTTCTAACGAATTGTACAAACACAAATTGTGCATTAATGCGGACGTTTCATAGACACAAATCTCGTTCGTTAACAAATCTACAATTTCATTCCCTAATAAACTATAAACGTAATGCGAACTCGACGAATTCTCGATCACTAAATTGATTAAAAATTGCAAAATTATCTGCAAATAATTGCGATACAATCGGAAATCGTTCAAGATCGCTCTAATATCGTCCAAAATATTCGTTTGCGTTACAAGAAAATCCTGAACTTCTCGATTTATAACGTAGTTCCGTAACGCCCGAAACAGCTCCTTCAATAAATTTTCTGCATCTTTTCCATTGATTGAACTCCGCAAAATCCGGTGTAAACTCAAAATTGCGTCCTCTACCAACTCGTATCTGTTGAAAATTACAATTTTATTGTCGATAAATTGGAAAATAAACCGGACTTACTTCTGCGGCTTGCCATCCTTGTCGCGTTCCAACTTGAAGGAGATTTTTAAATATTCGGCTAGCGATTGATAATTTTGAGTTTCTAAATATTCATCTATGCGTTTTCGATCGAAATTACTCAATTTTAACATATTTACTTGCGCAAATTTTGAAATACAAAATTTGCAAAAATCTGAGGTTAGGTTGTTTTGACAGATTTTCCATACTGGAATGCTACTTTAATTGAAGAGAAATAATATTAAATTGTTGTATTTTTTTATCATCGATAAGTTTGAAATTGATTTTGAAAATTTGAACCGAAAAATAAAACTGTATTATTAATTTTATTTATTTTTGATTAAATTAATTCTAAAAGACGTAGATTGAGTCGACATTCCAGTATGTGGTAATTTTGCAAGACCAGCGCATGCGCCAATGTTGGTGATTTTGCATTTGTTAGGTTTGTAGCAATTGGTGTCTGTCAAAAACTTGAAGATTTTTGTCCGGTAATCATATTTTAATTTAACTCTAATTGATGAAATTTCCACAAAATCTATAAAGTAATCGAATAAATCGATACAATTTTGGTTTTAATAAGATAATTATCATAAATTTCATATAGAAATTGTAAAATAAAACCGCATAGTCATCGATCTGACCTAACCTAAAATTTGTTTATTTTACTTTCAGATTCCGCGATGTTTCTAACAAGAAGTGAATACGACCGTGGCGTCAACACATTCTCGCCAGAAGGCCGTCTATTCCAAGTTGAATATGCCATAGAGGCGATAAAATTGGGCTCCACGGCTATCGGTATTTGTACCAGTGAAGGTGTTGTTTTGGCCGTTGAAAAACGAATAACTTCACCATTAATGGAGCCGACAACTATCGAGAAAATTGTCGAAATCGATAAGCATATCGGCTGTGCGGTTTCCGGTCTTATGGCCGATTCGCGTACTATCATTGATAGGTGATTAAATCGAGTCGTATAGGAGGTGGTTTTATTGGTTGTTTTTATAGAGCCCGTGTCGAATGTCAGAATCATTGGTTCGTGTACAATGAGAATATGAGTGTTGAATCTTGTGCGCAAGCTGTATCGAATTTGGCGATTCAATTCGGGGATTCTGATGATGATGGGGCTGCTATGTCGCGTCCATTTGGTGTAGCGATTTTATTCGCTGGTATTGACGAGAAAGGTCCCCAATTATACCATATGGACCCTTCAGGTTGTTAATTTTGGTAATTTAATTGTTTAACAATCGTAATTTATATGGAATTTACAGGAACTTTTGTTCAATTCGATGCTAAGGCGATTGGTTCGGGTTCGGAAGGCGCCCAACAAAGCCTCCAAGAGATGTACCATCGTAGTATGAGTTTAAATGAGGCCACAGTAGCGGCTTTAACAATTCTCAAACAAGTCATGGAAGAGAAATTGAATTCGTCTAATGTGGAAGTGATGACAATGACGCCAGGCGAATTGTTCCATATGTTTACAAAAGAACAAGTCGAGGAGGTAATAACAAAGTTGTCTTAAATTAGGTGGGTTTTATGGCTTTTTTTTATTATAAATATACAAATATGTACAAGTATGAAGTTTTCTTTTTCCTAAAGAAAATTTCCCAATGGTTATTACCGATAGATAATTCTAATCCTAATGTCCTATCTATGCGATTTTCTACATCTGCTTCCTGCAATTGCATTAAGGAAGCCCACATAATAGAAAACGAAGACCCCCATTTAGTTTTTCTTTTTACAAAACCACTTGTGAGATTAATTTGTTGTTTTAACGGGGAAAAGTAAAAAATTTTGTTACAGAATATTCGGTGTCAATCACACTATTTTTTCTAATTTTCATATTTACTATAAGTTGTTTGTTTCCAGGTGTTGGAGAATGAACAGCTTGTTGACTGTCAATCAGTCGGTATGAGGATTCCTGCAAAATAATCGAATTAATTTTTATTAAATTCACAATAAACACCTGATTTGTCCAGCTTGTTATTAGTTGTACCTAAAGGCGATAAACAGCTGCATCCTACAAATCGCCTTTAAACGAAAGTAAGAGTTGTAAATTCCGTTTAAATATCGCTATCTCCCATCTTTAATTTACAATCGTACCTGTATATCTGTTAATATTGAGCGAGCGTATTTGCAAACTTCTATATAATTTATATAGAAGATTTTCTGATGAACGTATTAACGAGATTAAGAGGGTTAAGCGTAACTTTCGAGCTGGAACAGCCGCCTCACTGTACGTGTAGCTGTTACATCACTCGGCGCTTCACGTTCGGGGCGTATTGTAGTAGCGCCTGGTTTCGCCTGATAGAGGCCCTATGGGAATTGCTTTGTGCCGCTAAATCACTCATTAAAACGCACCAACCCTACATACACACAATATCCCACCACCTTTCATCGTGATTATAACTCTTGGAGTTCCATCAAATTTTCGCCAATTTTAATTCGACTTAATCTGGAATTGGGGGCAATTGTAAATCTGTTAAATAGTGTTGGTTAAGTTGTTTGGAATTGATATTTTCCCACAGTTGGGTTGTTGGGTAATGTCCCTGGACGCCGCCCGGTCAGTTGTAGATAGCGTCCATTGTCCTCGCATCACTGGACTCGATCCTTGTTTGTCCTTTTGATTTGCTAGTCACCCATAGAAGACACCGCCTCCGAATTCGTTGCATTGATAGACATCGGATTTCTGCTTGGTAATTGTCAGTTTGACAATCATCCCTCCCGACGTTCAACAAAAAAAAAAACCCAACCCATTTAGATTGTGTTATAGACGGCGATGCGCCCGCTCCTTATCACAATATCGCGTAAATTGAAATTCATTCAAAGAAAACGACCAGTTTAATAATGTACATTATGGACCGGCGCTTTCCAATTTTATATAAATGGCCAACTGTGCGTGTGACAGTTTGATTCTGGTTTCAGTGAAATGGTGCATAGTTCGAGAGGATTTTCCATTTTTGAGCATTAATTGGAAAAGCGTCCGAATGGCGTTTATTTTTAAAAACTTCCCCATTTCCAACTCAAATCAACATGTTTACATCGTTCGTTACAATCGGTTGGGTGCAATTTTAGCGATTGAAACCCAATTTAGCAACTCTAATTAAAAGTAGAATTAAATACAACGTATAATTAAAAACAAATCGTCAGAATCTCAACTAGATGCAGGAAAATTGCACCTGCACATCGCATGTATGTCTACGAATATAGAATTAAAAGACTGTTAATATCGCCAAGAATGTGGACGAATTCTTACCGAAAATACCCATTAAATAATCAACTTAATAGATTAAAAATATTGTTGAAAGACGAAATAATCTTGATAGCTTGCAGGTATGCTGAAACTCCTGTTTTTAGACTTATTAATTCATTGTTGATGCAGGTAATTTGTAGTTTGATTAAATGCAAATATGGAATTATTATAATAATACATAACAATCACAGTTTGTTGATAACGACGTGATATTGTAGATAAACGTAAAGGTGCCCGCATCAATTCTATAATAAACTGAAATTATCAACAAAAAATACAACAAATCTCGACTACTTCATGGATTATCCACGCATCGGATCGATTACAAATCAAGGGTTGTTTGACAAGTTGTCATCCCCTTTTGTGTTTATAAACAGTTTGTTATCACAAGCTGCTAAATTTTAATATCCCCTAACTTGGATTGTAATCCGACTGGGCATTTTGATTGGAAATTAGCAAACTTGCATACAAATTGGGTCGTAAAATTTATAAATTTGACGAGAATCGCAGATTGAAATATTCCGGTCGTTATCGTAAAGCAGATGACTTCTTCCACCTATGGTGGTTATTATTTCTCGTTCTTTTTCCCCATCGTTGTTTACATTAACTTGCGAACTTCCAATAGAACAGGTGAATCGGTTTTTCTTCTGCTTTTAACGGAGCATTTTGTGTTTAGAAATAATAATGATACCGTCATAAATAGAACGTCATGCTAGATATTTTTCGTTTTATATCATTCGATTCCTGTTCAAATCGAATGTATGTGCGCATTTAGAGAGTATGTACATCTGTTATTATTCTCGCTCTTTTAATTATCTAGAATTAATTAACGGTTCTCGGGTTATTGCGCAATTAAGGGAAAGTTTGTAGAAATTCCGTTGAAATTGTATTGTTATAAATTCCAACTTGTAATTGTAACAAACAAATCGATTTATAATTTCTACAACAAATCTTCAATGCGTGTGGATTTTTTAAAGGAAACGTGATTGTTACAATTTTGCGCCCATGTAGATGAAAGTAGAGTACGATTTAAATTGCGAAATTATCGAGAATCGACTTCCACGTTCACTCCAAATCGCTTGTAAATCCAAATAGACTCTAATAAATTTGAAAACGTACAGTTTCTAATCGTTAATAATAACAATCGTTAGTTCTTGTTGGGTAATAATTGAAAATATTATCGTTATAAACATCTTTACTTTCTCTAAATCAGTCGAGTTACATATGCTGTAAACCGAAATTTTTAATACCGACAAGTCGGACTTTCTAAGTTGTTGTTGTCGCTATTAATCTTTAGTTGAAAAAACTAGACTACTAATCAACTAATTTTCCAATAATAACACTTTCCACACATTATCATTTCACTTTCTATCCATTCATACCGGTGATTTTCGAAAATAATCAAAACAATTCAATAGAAAATGATTTATTACTTAATAAAAGTCTAGTTAAATACACGAGAAATTAATTAACACAGTTTTCTAAGGAAATAATACTGTAACGCTTCATGAACCGATCTTCATGAGGAATTTCCTAATTTAGATACAACAAAACGAATACATGTAAAGCAAGTAAAAAAACATTTAGGTCAATTTATATAACAATTATCAGTTATAATTAATATTAACAAAATTTAATGGTAACCATTCCATCCACCACCATAGCCGCCCTCTTGGTGTGATTCAACTTTAACTGGTATATGTACGGGGATTTTAACAGGCACTGGTACTGGTCGTTCAACAGGATATGGTATTTCTTTATAAACCGGATACGGTTTATCTACTGGTACTTTAACAGGAACCGGTACCGGTTTTTCAATTTCAACTGGTATTTTCTTTATAACAGCATACGGTTGTGGTACTGGCACCTTAACTGGATACGGTACAGGTTTTGGTACTTCAACCGGATATGGTCTATCTACCGGTATTTTAACTTCATATGGTACCGGTTTTTCAACTGGTACAGGTATGTGTTTCTCCACAGTGACTGGATATGGTTTAGGTACATGGACTGGATATGGTCTGTCTACTGGTACCTTAACTTCGTATGGTACTTTCTTTTCAACGGTGTACGGTTGTGGTACTGGAACTTCAATTTTGACTGGATATGGGACTTTCTTTTCAACGGTGTACGGTTGCGGTACTGGAACTTTGACAGGTACTGGCACTTTTTTCTCAACTGTATAAGGTTGTGGTACTGGAACTTTAACTTCATAAGGTCTCGGTACTGGAACTTTAACCTCATACGGTATCTTCTTGATAACCTCGTATGGTTGTGGTACAAGATATGGTACTTTAATGTATTCTTTTACTGGTACTGGAATCTTCTTTTCAACTGTGTACGGTTGTGGTACAGGTACTTTAACCTCATATGGTACTTTCTTTTCAACCGTATACGGTACATGTTTTGTTACTTCATACGGTACAGGTACTTTCTTTTCGATAACAACAGTTTTAACATGTTCATGATGATGACCACCACCGTAATCACCACCACCACCAATTGCACCACCGTATCCACCTTCAAAACCACCATGACCGCCGCCAAAACCACCCTCAAAACCGCCATGTCCACCTAATTCAATGCCGCCGCCATATTCGTGACCACCGCCGAAACCACCGCCGCCATATCCACCGCCACCATGTTCGCCAAGACCGATGAGGCCACGTTTTTCCTGTTTTTTGGTCTCCTGCGTAGCCCCTTTTTCGGTAGGCTTGGCAGCTAGAGCCGCACACAGGCATACGGCGCCTAAGACAATCTAAATACAAATAATAAAATTAGAAAATTGTTTAATTATAAACACAAAACACTAATTAAATAACACTTTAAATTGCACTGATTTGTTAAAAGTGAGCGGTACTCACCAAGGCCTTCATGTTTGATATACGTAGGAAGGCACAATGTGTGTGTGTACCGTTGAAATCGGAGCCGGGGGCTTTTATACTCCGATACTGACGTACTTTCTCATGTGCAACAGTCGTTCACCACTAGGGGGTTTCACTTCCACATCCGCCAGATCTTCTTATGCAATATTCCTTTAAATTCTTCACTTACATTACAGTTTATTAAGACAATTATTGGCGTATTTGCGGACGGAAGCCAACGATATTCTCTTATTTGCCTTATAAAGGGGCGCTAAACTTACGGCTTTATAAATATCGTTTTTCTAAGGATACAGGTGGCTGATAAGGGCAATTTGCAAGCACCATTTCAATTAAATGTCGGTTTCTCTAACTAAATACCTCGAGTTAATTAGATTTAGCGATAGTACTTTGGAAATATGTCATTGTTAGCTTATATAATCTAATAAGTTAATAACACAAATTAAGGCAACTTTCATTAATTTTGCAAATCGTAGAAAAAATTCATAAATAAATTGCATATTCGCTAGAAGAGCCGTGAACTTTTCAGATTTTCTAGCACAATCGCCGTTTTGAAATTGCATCGATGACAAAATCTTCCAATAAAATCGCAGTTGTTATTAGAACGGCAATAATTGGATAAAATCAGACAATCTTGTTCTGCTCCAAGAATTTAACAATTAAGAATAAACCATAGAATGTCTTATTAATTGCTGAAATATGCTAAATGCTAATTAACTTGAATTCCACTGCTAATTTGGAATATTTCTAACCGTGTACGTACAAATATGAATTATGCAATTATTTTTTTCGAAAGAAATTAACTCTCTAAAAATACAATAATCGAGGAAAGAAAGAAAACGAATTCGTGGAAGATTGTAGGCGTTTTAAACCATTTGGTTTTTCTCTTTTGGTTAATAGTTGCGGTAAAAGTTGTCCATCTAATTAAATTTTACACTTTAAGAAATTTTGTATGGACTAGTACCGCCGCGAGGACCGACTTCAGACGGTACTTTCTTAAAATATTGATTGATCGAGAAGATTTCTACAACATCGTGCTCTAAATTCCAATTGAGGAAGTCGCCACACGATTTTATATTTGGCAATGGAAAATTGCGCCTTTTTACCGTTTTTTTTTTCTATTTCAGCTCCAATTTCTCTCAAATTAACATTCAACTTGTTACGTAAACGATATGTTATACTTTACTTCCTTTTTTCCGATTGTAATTTAAATTAATTTCCATTACTTTCTACAAGTTTATACGATTTAAATAGTTCGATTCGTGTAAAAATAATTTCTGTTTACACAACCATTAGAACTTGAATAACAACCACCTGTCTTTGGTTTTAGTCGAGATCAAATGCCAACAATCAACACCCTCTAGGTAAAATATCGGCCAGGTGCGGATTTTTCAATATTTCCAGAAGGGTGGCGCGTTTTAGGGGATGATCTCTGGTATTTATTATATGTATAGAGCGGAATTGTTGATTTTTCGACAATTTAAACACCTGCAACAGTAAAACTTTTACGATTGCAGCTTATCTTATCAGTAATTGAATTTGCGACAATTTCAATATATCATCTTTTATTGTTTTGGTATTTAATTTGAAATGAAAGTGAATTCGTGTATTCGGTAGATTTGCATATTTTATTGGTTGGATAAATTTTATGAACAGATTCAGTCATGACTTGGTGTGTTTCTGGAATTTTAATGGGGAGTTATTCGAATTAAATTCGCAGGCGAGGAGAAAACTGAAATATAGTCGGTCTAACAACAAGTGGGATAGTTGGAGTGCAACTCGAGCATTTGCGCAATAACTCAATAGAGTTATAATAGCGGAATTTCGATCAATAAGGTGTGTTATGGATAATTAAAGGATGGCAGCTTATGTAAGTTGATGATGCCACACAAATTTACTCTCTAATTGGTGGAAAGTCGCGTCGATTCGGCGTATATTGGTGGTTTATTTTGCACAAGTTGCGCGTTTAATTGAAGTGGTGTTTTTCTGTTGTTGTAGAAGAGAATTTGCGCGTGAGTGCAAAAACGAAACTTTCCCCATATGAGAAAGTTGTTTAAACGGATTTATCGTCAAAACGCGATTATTATCAATAATAATCATATCAAACTTGATATTTGATTAATGACAGAATAAAATTTGATTATAAAATGTTCTGGATGATTACATACGACCCCTATACACAATTACAGTTGTATTACAATAAAAAAAATCACATAATAATAATAAATCATCGATAGAGACCTGTCGACATCCGTACTGGTCACGGTCGGTGGCATTCTCACCATTATTGTTATACAGTAATCTACAACAAAACCAACAAGTGTTACATAATAGGAGAAAGGGGATCTTCTAGTCCGAATCAACCGATCGATCTCATTGATTCGTGCGGTAGTCGAAAAATTGCAGGTCTATATTTAACAAGAGTAGCCCATTAATCGAGTCTCTAATCAACGGCGACCGGTGCGTTTCGGTCTTATCTGTTGAAATCACCGCCTCAAACTAAAATATTGAAATTTACAAAATAAGAAAGAGACGCGTGTTAAACTTGTCTAAAATTGAGAATCTCCACGATCCACCATCAAGATTAACATGTCGCTTGGACCTTATAACGTTTTAAAATTATAACTTAATTAACCGAATTTATCAAGATGGAAATTGTGTGGATTTGGGGATGTTTCGGCGGCAAAAAATCGGCATCTGCTAGTTTCGACGATTACAGAATTTTTGATTAATTTCGCAGTTGTGGAACAATCCGAAAAAGACAATAGATGGCAAAATTTTCGCCTGTCGGTGCAATTATCGCCTAGAACAATAGCCAATTAGACTAATTGAAATTCCTATTGCACAATTTTCAAATATTATTATTGAAATTCGGCTTGGCGTGTTTGAGATCTCAATATTTGCTCTATTTCTGCAATTTTAACGCAATTAAAACCGACTCACGAAGGCTCAATTAGAACGAAATATTTGTGGTTGTTGTTAGGGATGAACGAGATAACAGCTAAAATTCAAACAACAAACTAGCAGATGTTTGTGTTTCTATCCATATTTTTCTTTTACAATAATTTTAATCGAAAATTATTTATAATGATAAGGAACGATTTGGATCATTTATTTTTCTATATTACACTATAACAAGTATCAGTCTAGAATCTATTCAATAATACAACCCTCGAAATGGTAAACAGTCCTATTATCACCGAATAATACGTAATGTCACCCTCGAGATTGACCCTCTATCATTGTAATCGAGAATTATTGGTTTCTATGTGTGTTTGGATGGGTGGCTAGATGGATGGATGGATGGGGAGACAGGGTTTGTTGACGCACGAAAATTACACATCGGGTAATTATCCTGTACTGAGAGGGTGTTTGATGGACTGTGGTGTTCCTCCGGATAATTGTCGATTTTTTCGCTTTTATTCCTCACGAATTGAGTCTTTCTTTGAGTCTTTTATTTGAAGAGGAAACGAAAGAATTAAAGAGTTATCTTTATTAGTTTAGTGCTATTCTACGTGGCTATTGCTATTGATATTTATTTGTTAAGGAAATACCAGCACAATTGCACCTATCCTGCTGGTAAATATATTTCCTGCAGTAGTTGTGATCGTGCAAATGTTAAATCGTTTTAGTGGCAATAAGATCGCCGTAAATTTAATCTAAAATTGCCCATATTCCACCACATTAAGTACGTAAGTCCTATAAGTCGAGAATTTATAGAACTTTCTTTTGCAAAAGTTGCATCGGAAAAGCGTTTCTTTTGGCCAATGTCGCGATTTTCACCAACAACGAAGAGTTCGTTGTTTTGCATTGTACTTGCGATATTACCCAAAGAAAGCCTATTTGACCGATTTTTCGATGAACTACAGCTGTTCATTGAGGATCTCTATAAATCTTTAAAATATTCCTCGAATTGCTCACTAATTAAAACTATCTACTTGTCTTCCAACTATAGGCACTTTTGGGTGGTGCACTCGGTAGTAATAAAGTCAAAAATCTCTCAAAATTTGGACTCAAAACTCTATTTTTAAGATGATCTAGCCAAATTTGTTGAAAATTGCTAATAAGGTTCAAAAAATCTAGTCCGTTTCGAGAATTTTCAGCAAAAAGTGATTAAAAGCCACGATTTTTCATGAAATTTGACCTAAACTTGCTCCTTTTTCTGCAATAATGGAACAAAATTCGTTTGAAAAACTGGTGATTAATGTTGAGAATCAAAGACAAAGGGCTAAAGACTTGAAAATTTCCCTCAAAAGGTACAACGTTTGAAATATCCGAAAATTTAGGTTTATATTATAAGCTTCCTCAATTGTTTAAATTACAATATTTTCGAAAGTTAAATAGCATCATTTGACAGCAATATACATAATTTTTGCTTTGGGTGGCATTTTCTAGCGCTCCAGCCTCGATTTGGGCCCAAAAATTGATCTCAAAAATGACCAACAGCGACCTTTGAAACAATCAGATTGGAAATGAACACTCAAAGTCTCAAAATTGACTACAACTGTTTGAATTTTTCGACGAATCAACGAGAATAAAGCCGAAATTAATTTCAAAAAACCATGAGTGTCTAATTTTTGCTCATTTTTACGATTCGGTAGCGAAATACGCTGGTTAATGATGGAAATCCTCCTCAAATCGTCTCCTTTTCACGACTAATACCAGAAATGAATTCATCTATCTAGCTATTTCGCTTAGTTTGAAAATTTAGCCTTTTTAGGGCGCATTCTTGAACGATTTGACTGTTAAATGAACAAATTAGAACGTCGATATTTCCCATTAAAACAAATTAGATCCATAATATATAACCAAATATCAACGACGATACATCTTGTGTTTATAGTTCGTAGATAATTAGCGATAGCGCCCGATTTCGTCGATTATTAATAATTAACGAACCAAATACGTCCATTGTGGATCCTCACCGCCCGCTAGCCCTTCTTTATTAATAACAATGCGTGCACTTTAATAATAAATTTACATTGTGATCAATGAATGATAAGAACTGTACGAGAGTCTCAATTATTGTCAGCTGTTTTAGTTGTAAATAGTATAATTGCTATCTAGACCCAGTTAACACATCAATTAGAGGGTTACAAATGTTAAAAGAAAACGAAATTTGGTGGTTGTTGCTGTTGGATTGGCCGTTTATTGTTTCAAATTAACGAAAAGTGCTAGGTGGACTAATCGCGATAAAAATCAAACACAATTTATTGTTTTTATTTTAATAGATTACATTCATAATAAATTGGCAATATTCGAATAAACATCTCGACTATATTTCCTCATTATTTCCGGACACAATTGGGTGTCTTTGATGAAATTGAACCGTCTTTCGAATTTCTTCGATAATTGTAAAAGTTCCGGTTTTGGTAGCAGATGATTGTCGATGAATTCTAGAAAATTGTCGCAATTGATTTGGAATTTCCTCAAAATTAAACACATAATTATCGCTGCTATAATAGTGGGATAGAAAGCTGAATATTCGATAAATAATAGGCTACATTCTAATAGAAATTGTCCGTAAATAAATAAATCCTACAAATTGATAATTAGCAGTTTAATTAGTAAATAGTTGCAATTACCTTCGCTCGGTCTAGTCCAAGAAATTTAAAGTAATAATAGAGAATTGCCAACGGTTCGATTCGGTAGAAATCAAATTTAACCGTTTGTAGAATTTCCAATTCGCATTCGATAATCTCTTGACGTGTGTAATTCGAATCGCAAATGGCGTGAATTTTGGACACCTTCAAATGCTCAAATTGCCCCAATTCCAATCAACTTCAACCGATTTTACTCACCGTAATTCCGTTGTGATTAACCGTTTTGTTCGCTATCCACAAAGACACGATGGCTTTCAACTGATAACCGGCCAAATTCGTTCGGTTTTCTATCAAAATTCGATCGAATAAACGCACAGATTGGTGCAGACAAATTTCGGATAAATTCAGGAATTGTTGAACGCCAACCAGCCAATTGATGATCGAAATGCGTTGTTTCTGTTTGATCATTTTGCGCAAATGGCTCTCTTGTTGTGCATATTCGAGCTCGTCCGTTAGAATATTCAGATAATCGTCCTCGAATTTGACAATAAAATAGACAGACGATCAACAAATTATTCAATACGCACCTCAATATAGTCGAGATCGCCGTAAATTTCGTTAAAACAGGCCAAAATATCTGCGAATTATCGTTAAAATTGGCCACTAAATTACCGGAAATACCCACCTGATTGATGGGGGGTTGGTTGGCTGGTCGTTCGCTCGTGTTGGTGGAAATTCGCGCGGATAACCGGGAAAGTTTTCCGGATTTCGTCCACGTGCAGGTTTTTCAAGATCGATAAATTCTCCAATTCTAAGTCGGCGAAGAATTGTTTGGCATTTGTGAAAATTTCCTCGTTTGGGGAAATTCGCGACGAATTCTTACAATTGGCGGAATTCACCGGCAAATCGCCGAATGGTACACGCGTATTTGTAATTTTTTTAAAATTTTTACGATTTTGTTCGATTTCTAATTGATGATTCATGTTCTATTGTTGTTTTGATACTAAGGCGATTTTAAAATTCGCGATTAGAAGTCGATTATCTCCTGTTTTTGTGTTAGTTTAGTGATAATAGTAGAAGACCTTGTTCATTATCATTATTATTATTATTTGGAAATAATGATGTTGATGGTGGTGATGATATTGATAAGAGAAAGAAGCGTCTGCGTCATTCTAACGAATCAAGAAAACGTTATTGGTTCATCTGTTTAATGGATACGTGGTTTCTATTGGTTGCGCGTGCCCCTTTGCCTTCACGCATTGGTTCGGAGAGCTTTCGCAAAAGCTCTTCACCAATACACACCAAAACAAGTTTACTGTCCTGTTATCAGTGATATTCCGTTATTTTATCGCACAATAGCCGCAAATAAACTCGACTCTCGACCACTAACATTTCGCTATAATTTCCTGCGAATTATCCAGCATTTCCAAATATTTCAATTGATTTCAGGAGAAAATTTGTAATCGAAACTATACGGAGTTGTTGCTGAAATGGTGAATTTGTCGAGGAGGTGTTAACTGAAAATGTATTGTGGTTGTGGCAAAGGGGCGGGATGTAACACGGCCCTTCGATGTACGCACATGCCTTCAAGACTGATACAGAAAAGTGACCGCCACCAGTTTCAGTAGCGTGGATGTCGTACGCCGTTACGGCAACCAATACACCGTGTCCTGAACCGTCTTAACTACTGAAAAAAAACACTAAACTGAAAAATTACCATAAAGTTGCCAAGTTGTAGTAAACCACCTTTGGGGATTGTAGTGGAGCTTGATTTGCAGGTAATTTTTGACCGTTTTTCTCGAATTAATTGTGGAATTTTCGGGAGTTCATTGGGAATCGGCTCGTTTTCTGGAAGGAAACCAGTTGAGGTGTCGAATCCTTTCCGATTCGCTACAATAATTAAATTCGTGTTTATGTAAATTGTTTGAATAATTTAAGATAAATGTTTACGATAAACACTATAGCTTGAATGGGGCTTAATTCACGTACAATAAAGTTGAAATTTTGCATTAAATACCGGCATAAAAAAACGAAAATTGTACGGTCATTTAATATGCAACAATAAACCAATAATTTTTGCACATAAAATCACGAAACCTACCGTATTCCTTGTTATAATCCAACAATAAAACTTCGGTTTTTCTAAATATAATCTTCGATTAACATTAATCTGTCCTTTGTGGTTTCACGATTTGTTGATTTTCTGAATAATTTCGAACGAAAATGCACGCGTGCCGCTTATTTTTATTATTTATTCGTGGTTTTCCTAATTTTCTGGTCGGTTTAGAGAACCGCGTGCGACTATTATGCGAAATAAGAGGGTTTTAATTCGTTTAATCGGTGGTCAAGTTGGGCGACATTTACATCTCGAGGCTCGCTAACGGTTCGACGTCACGCTCACGCCAGGATGTCCGTCGCGATGCCTGGCTAAAGAAAAATTTCATAAAATCGAATTAATTAACGTGATAGCCAGCAGGGCGTCGATTTTAATCAGTCGTCTCTATGAGCAATAGAGATGTTTTAACTGTTATTATAACCGATTACAGATGGGTTATAACCGGTCAATAGTCGTGGTTGTATGATAACAATGTTGTAATGAAGCCACCCAGTAGCAGGTACAACAGTTGATATTAAATAAGTAGTGGCGACGATTGTGCCTATCCCGTATACCTATCCGAAGATTTCAATAATTGAATTATTTATAACAGGGTATCTCCATCGGTTTCATTATTGTTATGTCCACTATTATGATTGATATTTGATTAGCTCCCGGGTTCTGTTTATTGTAATATAACCATCGATATAATCACAGGTAATAACCGGAGGCCACCCGGATGTTGTCCAAACCGTACGTTATATTATCGCGTAATTAAGATGTTTCAATCATAGATGAAAACAAGAATAAACCGGAATTTTGTAACTTCTATTTCTGGTTTCTTTTCGTTTTGTTTGCGGTCGCTTATGTTGGTATACCTACGATTAAAGCGGGTGCATGAATAATTTAAATATTGATTGTGTTTTATGTTGAAAAATATGAAATTAATGTAAATCAAAATCATAAGCGCGACGTGTTCATGCCAAATTATTCTGGTAGTTAGTACTCATTTGCATCAAACAGCACGCATTTTAATCTGAACCGCTTGGTAATTTTTCTTTTTCAAATAAATCTATATTGTAGGTAGAGAAAATACGTCAATTATATAAGAATTTAAAAATGTTGTTTTAGGTCATTTGATCATTTGTGAAACATCCAAAGCAGGAAGATGCCCCATACCGGTAAGTCGCCATCAACATTGCTATTATTGTCTTTTAATGGTCGTACAGGTAGTAATGGCAAAAAATCAATGATAACCGCAACAAATAGCTTTTCAAGCACAAATTCTACCAGTTTAATTATGTAATAGACACTAGGTTGTCGGGTAATCGCCAGAACAGATTATAATTTCCAAACGGTCTCATTTCAATAATAACCGGCGATGATTTAGCTAGAATTCAGCTACAATTTAGCTAAATCCGGCGGCTTAATCGCTAATAAATTCCGTATTAAAATTGAAAATTCACGATAATTGCCGGTTGCAATTCCACCGGTAATTGTTAATGATGCTGTTGTAAGTAGTTTAAATGCAACCTACACGGTTTCAATTTGATATTCTCTCAAGACATCGCTATATTATTCATCTATATAAACATCCAACTCATCACCGGTCTTTTAGAATCCTGCAGGACTTGCACGCCATCAATATTAATAAGCAAAAGTTGGTCCAATTATGCGAACAAATACAACGCATAACTCATATCTGGAACGTTGAATGAGCCTACCGAAATGAAGCAATTGGGCTGAAAATATAAATAAACATACGATAAGAATCCGCCGGATTTGACATTTGTTGAACGGAAAAAATATAGCCGATTTAAGCCATCTGCAAGTCCACATTTCTCTTGTCATACAATTCCATAAAGCCGTCCATCAAATCGAGGGCGGAATTATTGAATTCCGTTCAATTTCGTTGAATTCGCTAGAAATGGAGTCTTAATAAAATTTTAAATTGTCCGTGTGGGAAAGTTGGTGCAATAAAAAACCGACTAGTTGAGTTATTTCCCATCAACATTTCGCGGTTTCTTGCATTTACCGCACGAAATTAATATGGAAAAAATTTAATCAGTTAAAAATGATAAAATCGTGGAAGACAACCGGTTCAAAATTGCGAGAACTGCAGGCGAAGATTTTCGAATTGAATCGAAATCGGTATTTTGTCACGATTAAATCTGCATAAATTCGACCCGAAATTGTGCAGATGCATTGAAATTGTACGATTTTCGGGAAAAAAACAATTAAATTGAAATTATTCGAAAAGGGTGGTCGGATTCGACAACTGCCCGTCCTGGAGGGCTCCCTTGTTGTTGTAAGTCCGGATTTTGGGGGCCCACTTAAAAGGCGATTTTGCGTGCGCTCGGTAAGTCGACACCTGCCCCACAGTGTTTGCCGTTTCACGAAAATTCCTCTCTATTAGATGCTCTTACAGGCTTTTTTACGTTGTCTCTAATTTGGACGACTCGGACGTTGTCCAATTATGTGCACGTACTATCGGATTAATTTCGAATGTGTTCGTTTTTGTTTTGGCAGTGTGTTGAATTCATTTGAGCGATTCTGGCGAGCACGCGACAATCGATAAAAATCGCTCATCCTGCGGACGAACATTGATTTATTGATGATTTACTAACGAGTACAACATCTAATTGGTCGCCCGATTGATTCTTAACCAAATTTTTTTGACCCGCCTATACAAACCTGTAATTTGATTGTCTGCAATTAGAAGGTTGAAATTCACCTGGTAGTGACATGTATACACGTGAACACAATGACACTATTACAACCCGAAAATGCAGGTGTTCCTCTTGATTTGTTAATAATTGCAACCAATCTCTGAATCTCCTCCATTCTTAATGATTTAACCATAAATAAAACCAATCTTTGATTATCATTGTTGATCATGTTGCAGGCCAGGCCGGCGTTAATCAATTAGGTGGTGTTTTCGTTAATGGCCGCCCATTGCCGGATTGCGTCCGCAGGCGTATTGTTGAATTGGCCCTGTTGGGAGTCCGGCCCTGCGATATATCAAGACAATTGCTGGTATCACACGGTTGCGTATCGAAAATCTTGACCAGATTCTATGAGACCGGCTCGATTCGGCCGGGCTCAATTGGTGGCTCCAAAACGAAGGTAATTTCACGATTTTTTTTTATCACAACAAATATTGGACTAATTATCAGTCGTTATTAACACCATGTGGAAACTTTCGCGCCTACTGTTTGTTTGTTTTGGGCTTCCAGAATGACTAACACTTGAAAATCTAAACACCTGTAATCTCGACAAAGTAAACAAATCGTTATTAAAACAATAATGAAATATTATCGCGATGAAATTAAACGATTGATTGCTATATTGAGATACTTTATAATCGACAATAAAACCAGCTAATAATCAACTATTAAAACAGCAAGTCGAAGAGAAATACCGCTTAATTAAAGGTATATTTGCGGCCTTTTAAGTCTCTCATTCGATAATTGTTACAATATTAACCATTTAATTTCGCTTATTTATATTTAAAGATATTTATAAATGAATACCTAAATCAAAGAAATTTCTACAGAAATATATAGAAATAACTAGATTGACAATCTCTACAGTCATATTAAATATTTATAAGGAAGTCATTAATTTTGAGAAATGCACTAAGAGAGGGATAGAGAGAAATCGGATTTTCTCAATTATGAGTTGTTATAACGATTTTATTTCGTATTAATTAACATGAATTGTAAAAGTGTTAAATGTAGTGTCATTACAATACAGAGAATATAATGGATAATGTCTTCAAATAGAACAAATTATATAAAATATGAAAGTGGTGTAATAATTATTTATGCTTAATTAATTTTACCACGGTTCATTGAGTTATTTCATAAACAAATTAACGAAACGATATCGATACAATTGACGCCGTTTCTAAATTCTTATCAATTAAAATTTGTTCGGTTAAATGTTTATTAGCGCGAATTTTGCTGATAGCTCGATTTTGAACAAAATTATGCCAAATTACAATAAGAATTGATCAGAATTTGTTAAGGTTTCGAACGAAATTCGAGGTTTTCCTGAAAAGTGCCACTTTTGGGCAACAAGATGCGGAAATTTAGTGAAAAATTCGCGTAAATTGATGCTTCAAGATCAGAATTTGCTAAGATGTCGAACAAAATTCAAGTATTTCAGTAGGTTTTACTGAAAACTACCAAATTTAGGCAATTTAGGCGACTTGAGAGCAAAATTTACGTAAATGGATGGTCCAAGATCAGAGTTTGCTAAAATTCGACCTAAATTTGAGTATTTTCAGCACGTTTTTCTGAAAATTGTCAATTCTGTACAATTCTGGTTCAAAATCAGAATTTGCTAGGATTTCGAATAAAATTCAAGTATTTTCAGAAGGTGTCCTTAAAAACTGTCAATTTTATAAAATAAAACACGGGAATTTAGTGCCAAATTTACGTAAACTAATAGTTTAAGAACAGAATTTGCTAAGATTTAAAACAATCTTTGATAAGATACGAGAATCGAGGGCTAAATACACATACATTGATGGTTTAGCATCAAAATTTGCTAAGATTTCGGACAAAATTCGAATATTTACAGCAGGTTTTCTTGAAAATTGCCAAGATACGAGCATTTAGTGCAAAATTCGTGTACATTGATCGAAATTTATTAAGATTTCGAACGAAATTCGAGTATTTTCAACCAACTTTGAACAACAAGATACAGAAATTTAGTGCAAAATTCACGTACCAAAAATGGTCAGGATTTGTTAAGATTTCTAACAAAATTCTAGTACTTTCAGCAGGTTTTCCTGAAAACTGCCAATTTTGGGCAACAAGATATGGGAATTTGGTGAAAATTCGCGATGATGATTTAAGATCAAAATTTGCTAAGATTTCGACCAAAATTCCAACCTTTTCGGTAGGTTTTCCTTATTTTGAAAAATAAGATAAGTACAGAAACATTGCGTAAATTATTCAGAATTTGTTAATATTTCGAACAAAATTCGAGTATTTTCAGCAGGTTTTCCCGAAAACTGCCAATCTTGGACAATAATATAAGAAATTTAGTGCAAAATTCCCGTAAATTCATGGTTTAGGATCAGAATTTGCTAAGATTTCGACCAAAATTCGACAATTTTTTTGGCAGATTTTCCTGAAAACCACCAATTTTTAAAAATAAGATAGGTACCGAAATTTAATGAAAAATTTGCATAAATTATTCAGAATTTGTTAAGATTTCGAACAAAATTCGGTTTTCCTGAAAACCGCCAATTTTGGGCAACGAAATATGGGAATTGGGGGAAAAATTCGTGTAAATTCATGATTTCCTGAAAACTGCCCAGATACGGGGATTTAGTGTAAAAAAATTTGTACATTGATGATTTAGGATCAAAATTTGCTAAGATTTCGACCAAATTCCAACCTTTTCGGTAGGTTTTCCTGAAAACTGCCAATTTTGGGCAACAAGATACGGGAATTTAGTGCGAAATTCTAGTAAATTGATGGTTTAGGCCTTTTGCAAAGATCTCCAACAAAGTTCCAGTACTCTCAGTGGGTTATTTTGCCAATTTTGGGCAATAGTATGCGGAATTTAGTGCAAAATTCCCTTAAATTCATGGTTTAGGATCAGAATTTGCTAAGATTTCGAACAAAATTCGAATATTTCTAGCGTTTTCTTGAAAATTGCCAAGATACAAGAATTTAGTGCAAAATTCGGGTACATTGATGATTTAGGAACAAAATTTGCTAAGATTTCGGTCAAAATTCGAGTATTTCCAGTAGATTGTTCTGAAAACTGCCAATTTTAGAAAATAAAATAAGAATTTAGTGCAAAATTCGTGTAAATTGATCGAAATTTGTTAAGATTTCGAACGAAATTCGAGTATTTTCAACCAACTTTGAACAACAAGATGCAGAAATTCAGTGCAAAATTCGCGTACCTAAAATGGCCAGAATTTGTTAAGATTTCAAATTTTCAGCGGGTTTTCCTGAAAACTGCCAATTTTGGGCAACAATATTTAGTGAAAATTCGCGTAAATTGATGGTTTCCTGAAAACTACCCTGATACGGGGATTTAGTGCAAAATTTTTTGTACACTGATGATTTAGGATCAGAATTTGCTAAGATTTCGACCAAAATTCGACAATTTTTTTTGGCAGGTTCTCCTGAAAACCACCAATTTTTTAAAATAAGATAGGTACCGAAATTTAATGAAAAATTTGCATAAATTATTTAGAATTTGTTAAGATTTCGAACAAAATTCGGTTTTCCTGAAAACCGCCAATTTTGGGCAACAAAATATGGGAATTTGGTGAAAAATTCGTGTAAATTCATGATTTCCTGAAAACTGCCCAAATACCGGGATTTAGTGCAAAATTTTTTGTACATTGATGATTTAGGATCAAAATTTGCTAAGATTTCGACCAAATTCCAACCTTTTCGGTAGGTTTTCCTGAAAACTGCCAATTTTAGGCAACAAGATACGGGAATTTAGTGCGAAATTCTAGTAAATTGATGGTTTAGGAATTTGCAAAGATCTCCAACAAAGTTCCTGTACTCTCAGTAGGTTATCGTGCCAATTTTGGGCAATAGTATACGAAATTTAGTGCAAAATTCCCGTAAATTCATGGTTTAGGATCAGAATTTGCTAAGATTTCAAACAAAATTCGAATATTTACAGCGTTTTCTTGGAAATTGCCAAGATACGAGAATTTAGTGCAAAATTCGTGTACATTGATCCGAATTTGTTAAGATTTCGAACGAAATTCGAGTATTTTCAACCAACTTTGAACAACAAGATGCAGAAATTCAGTGCAAAATTCGCGTACCTAAAATGGCCAGAATTTGTTAAGATTTCAAATTTTCAGCGGGTTTTCCTGAAAACTGCCAATTTTGGGCAACAATATTTAGTGAAAATTCGCGTAAATTGATGGTTTCCTGAAAACTGCCCTGATACGGGAATTTGGTGCAACATTTTTTGTACATTGATGATTTAAGATCAAAATTTGCTAAGATTTCGACCAAAATTCCAACCTTTTCGGTAGGTTGTCCTGAAAACTGCCAATTTTGGGTAACAAGATACGGGAATTTATTGCGAAATTCTAGTAAATTGATGGTTTAGGCCTTTTGCAAAGATCTCCAACAAAGTTCCAGTACTCTCAGTAGGTTATCTTGCCAATTTTGGGCAATAGTATACGAAATTTAATGCAAAATTCCCGTAAATTCATGGTTTAGGATCAGAATTTGCTAAGATTTCGACCAAAATTCCAGCCTTTTTGGTAGGTTTTCCTGAAAACTGCCTATTTTGAAAAATACGATAAGTACAGAAATTTAGCGAAACATTTGCGTAAATTATTCAGAATTTGTTAAGATTTCGAACAAAATTCGAGTATTTTCAGCAGGTTTTCCCGAAAACTGCCAATTTTGGACAATAATATAAGAAATTTAGTGCAAATTCCCGTAAATTTATGATTTAGGATCAGAATTTGCTAAGATTTCGAACAAAATTTTCCAAAATGTTGAACAAAATGTGAGAATCCACAGCAGGTTTTCCTGAAAACCGCCAGTTTTGGACAATAATAAATTCGTGTAAATTGATCAGAATTTGTTAAGATTTCGAACAAAATTCGAGTATTTTCAGCGAGTTTTTCTGGACAAGAAGTTACGAGAACTGAGTGCCAAATTCGCGTAAATTGATGGCCTGGGGTGGAATTTCGTTGGATTTTCATTGCAATTAAATTCGAATATTTCCAGCACTTGTCATTGTTGCAATTATTAACGAGCGCTTATAAAGAGGTGACATGAAATCATAGCTGACTATTGTTACAATGTATAAAAACACAGGATAATTACACGTTTTCTTCCCTATTATTATCATTATTGTCATAGTTTTTTAATAAATGGGACATGATCGATGTTGGTGTATAAAATATTATGGCAGAGTGGTTGTATTTATCCTTTACATAGACAACAGTATTGTTGACATGAGATGGCGACGTGATAGTCCTGCTGCATGCATGTTATCCTACTACAACTACCACCACTATCAGGACTATGACAAAACGTTTCCTATAATTCCCTTAATCAACTCACCCCATCATCTATTCGTTCAATGTAAACATGATCGCGTTTTATTGTGTATTAGAAACTCATTATTGCGAATGTTCTTTGAATTATCCACCCTCATCAACACTACCATATTAATATTTAAAATAGAACAATGATAACGAAAATATTGTATTGGTATTTACTTTTATTTAACGATAAAATCAACAAGTATTCCAAGGAAAAGGAAAAACTGTTCCATCATTGCGTGTCATTATAACAAACTAGCTCTCGTTAATTGTCTGCTACTTTTTTATTGACGTTCACACAATTTTCTTATTGATTATTGTAAAGTCGTCTACAATTAAATGATGAATCTATTTAGAAAAACGAATCGAATAAATAAATAAAACTGAAATTAGTGCGCGTGTTCCATCAACATTACGACCGTTGTTGTTTGTAATAATGACACAACCACCCCGTTTATCAGACCATCCATCTGGTCAAGTTTCCGCCAACCGCAACTCTTCACATCGTAAAACAATTAAACAAACAAAAACGGTTTTAACTAATTTTTCTCTTTATTGTTAGCAAGTGGCAACGCCAACGGTTGTGAAGAAAATTCTACGTTTCAAACAGGAGAATCCAGGTATGTTTGCATGGGAGATAAGGGAGCAATTGATATCGCAACGTGTTTGTGAACCGCACAATATACCATCAGTTAGTTCAGTTAATCGAATTTTACGAAATAGCGGTGTTTGGCCAGATCCACCACCGGAAATTTTACATCAACCAAGAACACCACATCCAGGTAAATCTACCTGATGTTGACTTGTTTTAATATTTATTACGGTCATCATGTTTTCTGTTTTTTGCCGTTGTGTGGTTCGGCTTCATTAACAACAAATTGTTGATTATTTTTCCGATAAATCTTTCAAATTTCGTTGCAGATAGTTTATTTAAAAGCGACTTGTACCCGAAAACTGTAACAACTCTAGCGAATTCGTTGTCGTATTTCCCACTACACGAGTCGAGTTTTTCGAGTAATCGTCTAGCTGCACTGCACCATCAATTGCACGTAACGACAAATAATCCAATTGAAGCGCTACCGACAAGCACATCGTGGTCGAATCTGATCGTACCTTATCACCCGCCGACCAATCCGACCCAGAATCCTGACGATATGGTGACAATTAACGGTGATAATGCCAATAATAAAGAAGCGAATAAACGGAAGAATCCCTATTCAATTGAGGAATTATTGAAGAAACCCGATAAACGAATAAAAACACCACCGACAATTGATTGTAGCAATATCCATCAACCGATTGGTGTTCTCGTTGATGTTGATGAGCAAACCCAAAATAGCGATTGTGATGATTGTGACAAAGATGTAAAAATCGATGTTGAATAGAAGAAAATTGTAATATTCTTAAATAACTAAATGCTTTCTTCTCTAATTTTAATTTAACCAACAATTGTACAAATATTTATTTATTTATTCTAAACTAATGTTGCCCCAATTTTGTGACACTTAAATGTACAAAAAACTGTTTAATAAAAACGAAAAACACCAAATTTATACCCCCATTATATTCATCCCTCTGTAATTTGATAAATATCAAACGTTATCACTGCTTATCGGTTGGAACATTCACCTGCCGGACAATTAAACCGAACGACCCCCATTTACACCCCATAGATTCATGAGAACCGCGGGGATCGTTATCAATTAAAATGATATAAATTAGCCTAATTACGCTAAAACCGACATAGGCAACCAGTTATACAAATATATTGTAGTTATATATGGCAACATTGCGCCTGCTGTCATTTTTGACATTTACATAACCTCACTCTAATTTTTTTATTACTGCAGTAATTTTCCTTTGTTTGATTTTCACTTTTTTAAAAGTAATTCGTTTGATTTTATCAATTTCCGCCACGTTTTTAGTTGAATAAAGAAAATATGGATGGTAAAGTGGATAAATCGCAGTTTATTCTACCGTTAGACCAGCCGATAGTTACGTTAGAAGTAGAATCAGCTTTTAATGGTTTATCGGAACAGGAGAAACTGTATTCTCATCATATCAGTAAGGCGTCGTGGATTGGTGGTTTGATAACTTTCCTTCAAACCAGTCCGGAATCGGGGCCGATATTCGTTTTATTACACAAACTATTCGCGGCCCAGCCGCCGAACGAATTCGTCTCGAAAGCCTCAAAATCCGGCTTTACCGAAGATGAAATTAAGGGATTTCTCGTTTATACTTGTAGCGTATTTAGTAACGCTGGAAATTATAAAGTTTCTATCAAATTTTTGGATATAATTAAGTTGTAATGAGGTTTCTATTGTAGGGTTTTGGCGATTCGAAATTCATTCCAAATATTGAGGAGGACCGCCTGGAGGAGTTGTTGAAGATTAGCCCGATTTGGGGCGAACTTGAGGCGTTATGGGACGAATTGAAAGACCCAATTTATAATCTAAATCCTGGTAAAACCTGTCTAGGCTACGCTCCACAAGGTATTACAACGTACTTGTCGAAAAATTGTACGCCTGACGACAATAAAATCGTGCAAGATTGGATGAAATCGAATCAAATCGAGTGTTACAACACCAGATTGTTTAAAACTGAAAATAACGGCCAAGTATTCCGTTTATTTCGCCTCGTAATTGTTTTCTATCAGTTGGTTTTAGATCGAATTCGAGATTCGTTTAGCATCAGAAGAGACGGGCGAAATCAAACGGGAAACAATCGGAAATGTAACTTATCGTTTAACGAAAGGCGATTACTCGCCGATCATCGGTCAAATAGCCCAACATTTAGAACAGGCAGCCCAATACGCCGCCAATCAAACCCAATCAAATATGTTAACATCATATTCACAATCGTTTATAACCGGATCGTTGAACGATCACAAACAAGGTTCGAGATATTGGATACAAGATAAAGGGCCGGCTGTTGAAACCTATATCGGCTTCATTGAAACCTACCGAGATCCAGCCGGTGTACGCGGCGAATTTGAGGGTTTCGTTGCTGTTGTCAATCGAGCTATGTCGACGAAATTCACAACACTCGTTGAAAAAGCCGAAGAATTCCTACCGTTGCTGCCCTGGTCGAAAGGCTTCGAAAAAGACCGTTTTTTACGCCCCGATTTCACATCGTTGGACGTTCTAACGTTCGCTTCTAGCGGTATTCCAGCCGGCATCAACATTCCAAATTGTTTGTTAAAATCTCTTTAAAAAAATCGAAATTAATCCAAGTTAATTGTAGATGATGATATCCGCCAGACGGAAGGTTTCAAAAACGTCTCTTTGGGCAACGTAATTCCGGCCAGTTATCAAATGAGCGTTACACCGTTCCTTAACGAATCCGATTCGGAATTGATGCAAAAATGGCGTGTTGCTTCATTCGAATTACAAGTCGGTCTACACGAATTACTCGGACACGGTTCCGGGAAACTACTACGCCGTGAAAACGATACTCTCAATTTCCCCAATTCTCTTCTGGATCCTTTAACCGGCAAACCGCCGTCTTCATATTACGAACCTGGCGATTCTTACGATGGAAAATTCGGCCCGTTGAGTTCCGCGTATGAGGAATGTCGTGCTGAAGCTGTCGGATTGTATTTGAGTTTAGAACCGGCGATTCTAGCGATTTTCGGCCATAAAGGCCGAGAAGCCGATGATGTTTTGTACGTGAATTGGTTATCGTTGATTTGGAATGGTGTTGGGCGGGCTTTAGAAACTTGGGAGCCTGGCCGCGGCTGGCTGCAAGCTCACGCTCAAGTTTGTCCAATTCTCGTGTTTTTTAATGTTTATTGATAGAAAAATTCCAGGCCCGTTTCGTGTTGGCTCGCGTTTTGATCCAAGCCGGAGTCGTTACCGTTTCCCAACCGACAGAAAGCGATCTTCTTGTCACTTTAGATCGTTCGGCTATTAAAGGCGCCGGTAGGAGTGCCATTGGTCATTTCTTGTTGCAGTTGCAGATTTATAAAGCTACAGCCAATGTGGAGGCTGCCCAACAATTGTTCAATCATTATTCGGAAGTTAATGAACCGTGGTTGAGTTGGAGGTCGATTATTTTGGCAAATAAACAACCTAGAAAGATTTTCATACAATCCAATACGAGTTTAGATGGGTCTGGTGGGGTTAAATTGCAGACTTACGAGCAGAGTTTGGAGGGTATGATTCAATCGTGGGTGGATAGATTCAAACAACCCGAACAATATTATGAAGCTTTGATTGAATTAACCCAAACTGATAAGCATCATTTTGTTTAATTTCTAGTGTATGATAATAAAATGATTCTATGATAGTTTAAACTGGGATTTTACTTGAAACAATCATCGAAAAAGTTTTATTTAAAATATTTGAGAACAGGCACACCAACTATAAATACATTTTTCCTGCAAAACACACAATATTCATATTATTTAATATTATTATCGTTTAGTCCCGAGTAGAAAATTGTAGATTATAAAAAGATCTAGGAAGGTGGTCTCGCCCACGTATAAACGTACCCATCTTGGCACGCTGTTATGAAACAATCGGGCCGAAATACTAGCGCCGTTAAACGTTCATGAGCAATTTTCTTACACACTAAAGGCTCCAATATTGGACACTCATCTAAACGCGGACAAGCCGGCGTACCGACTAACTGCAACGGATCTGAACGCCTTTTAACCCTCGGCCGGGGTAGCGTTAACAACGCATCTTCCGGTATTTCCCACAGACACAATTGTGTATCGTGCCCCACAGATCCCAAACGATAACAATTCTCAGCTTCTAAATACCAATCGAACGCCACCGCCGCCACCCAAGACCGATGCCCCTGTCCACGGGCAACCACCCGTTTTTGTTCCAGCGAATATACAGTGACCAGATCGTCTTCACCGCCCACGGCTATCAATTTCCCATCGCCAGACCAAGCGACACACAATAAACCACCGAAATATGAGCGTGCCGTGCCTAGTAACTCCATTGAGTCGTATTGAAAGACACGTAATAGGCCGTCTTGGGAGACGACAGCCAGTTGGGAGCCGTTCGGGCTGAAAGCTAGTTCGTTTATTGCCGATCCGCTGCCTAATAACCATCGGAACAGCGGGTTTCTTGTCGATTTCGTTTTGCACGTGCAAACACTGAAACCTTCGCCGGCTTTAAACGGTTGGTAATGCGGTGCAGCCGAGCCGCACGGTAGTTCTTCGTTGTAAACGTAAAGTTGGCCTGAGGCGTGTGCGGCTAGGAATAACGATCGACTGCCCGGTACCCATTTCAAGCACGTTACCCGACTTTTATCAATCAATCGTTCTTCGTTAAATAATTTATTTAGTTCCTTTTTTATAGGATCGATTAACTGTATTTGTCCGGTACTAAAACCAATTAATAAACTAACACTATCAACACTGGCTGAAGTTAAATTGAAATCGTGACACGTCGGATTTGTTCCTTTGTACACTTTCTTCTCCAACGGTTTACTCAAATCAGCTGCCTTTTTGATTCCTTTATAAACGTAAACATACAATTCCCGACCGTGATTGAAACAAATCCTCTCGCCTTGATCGGGTAGCGTGGCCAACGAGACTCGCACTTGCGGTGGCGTCTGGCCTTGGGGCTGATAACCAACGCGATTCGGACGCGAATATTCACTCAACGTCATTAAACGATAAGTACCTTCTCTCGTGACGAATTGCGTTTTAACATCGCCTGGCTCACCAATTGGACGTTCAATTGTACGATCACCAGCCTCCAATAGCGACTGATTGCACAAAGTATCAGCTCGGGCCATTTTTGCGGTTTTCTCTTGTTGTTGTTGGATGAATGGGGCCAGGATCCGAGAAGACATACGAAAACGGAGCCGACAATGAACGCACATTTAAGCGCCCAATACACGGATGTCCGTCATTATTTTAAATTTCAACTAGAAAAATTAAACAAATTAGAATTTAAATGCCGCTATATTACATTGTTGTTCAATATTTATAATTAAAACTAATCTAATCAATTGGTCGACTAATTTGGACGAATTGAGGTTAGGAAATAGTGCATTGAAGGCGGTATAGAGGGCGCAAGTTTTGACAGTTAAATGACAGTAAGCGGACTGCGTTCGCAAATAGGGGAGAATTTTCGGCAAACTAAAAGTAGCTCCAAGTCATAATTTAAAAATTAAAAAAATCTAATTATTAAATTCTAGGTGATATTCAGATATTGTAGTTTTGCTGAAAATTAGATGAATGTGTAGTTATAAAATTTCACATATAGCATCAAAATCACTCATAGAATTCAATTCTGACTGCGCCTTGTCGAAATTGTGGTCCTAAAATCGTTAAAAACGACCTTTTGTCCTGGCCAATTACAACAACTAGATTTAGATGAAAAATTAGAACATTCGGGCGTCTACAAAATTAAATGTGATGAATGTAATTGCGATTATATAGGTGGATCTGGTAGAAACAGAGAAACCCGAATTAACGAACATAGAAAATCTATTACATCAAAATTTTTCCAACATCTTAATTTTACAAAACATAAATGAGTTAATAATAATAATGTCGATTGTATAAGGTTTGTAAATGGAGGAAATTTATAAACATAAAAATCAATCTACAAATCTTCTAAATGGTCAAATTGATTTGAGTTTCCAACGTTTGTTTTCGTTTTTGAACTATCTATAATAATTCTTTTGTTCTTGAAAATTTAAAAATGTTACAAAATATCAAAATTACAACAAAATTGATAAGTTTATCAAAATTGCAAGCCTGAAAGACCTTCAAATATTTTTTAAAACAAAGAAAGGTGTCAGTTTTTCATAAAACGTGAAGGTAGATCGTTATAATATTTCTAAAATAAAAATAAAAATTAATTTCTAAAATAATATATTCACATAAAATCGATAATTATTGTTAATTAAACAACATCAAAAATTAATTTATAATATCTAATTATTCAAAGAAAGAGATTTTCAAAAAAAAATTTAATTATTGATTATATTGTTGTTTGTTTGAATCAAATAAAATTTGTGTAATTTTTGAGAATCTGTAATAATAATTAATAAAATTAGGTGTTGGCTGAAGATGGTCAATTGACCGAAACTAGTTCCAACAAAATATAAGAAATTCAATAAGGATCGACGTATTTCTTTGTCTACTCATCATCTTTAAATTGAATTGAAATTCCAAGTGATGTTGTTGATTTGTAACTTGATTTTGATTATTTTAATCAAACAATCCTATACTGCCAATATTCTATTCGTTGGCAATGTACCATCACCTAGTCATTTAATTTGGTATAAGGTGCTAGCCTTTGAATTGGCCGAAAGAGGCCATAATATCACATTAATATCACCAGATATTGATAAGGCACCGAGTCCGAAGAACTACACTTTCATCCATCTTGAAGGTAATTCAATTATCTTTACTGTAAGAATTGTAAAATTGTAATTGTCCAGGTGTCTATGAGGGTCTTCATGACAAATTCGATTATAATGAAATGGTAAATTACGGTCCATTCCGCATGGTAAAAGTGTTTGAAGAATGGTCCTGGCACCAATGCGAAAAAAATCTCGAATCTAACGGCATGTCGAAATTATTAAACTATCCTGAAGATTTTAAATTCGATTTAATCATATTCGATGTAGGTTCGGGTACTTGCATGTTGCCATTAGTGCATTACTTCAAGTACCCACCATCGATTGGAATTACACCGTTTCTTCTACCACCTTACACTTCTTATTATTTCGGCAACCACTTGCAACCTGCTTATATACCTTGGTACTGTCTACCGTACAGTACCGAAATGGATATTTATGAGCGCTTTTGGAACCATTTCTTCACCTTCCTGGA
>JACDRQ010000279.1:91695-120625 GCA_013841215.1 Hycleus cichorii | reverse complement strand
GTCTGCTGTCTATCGAATTTATTAACAACGCCGATTTTCCATTAAAATTCGATGAAAATTCGGAAACGTCCGATTTAATACTGATTGTAGATAAAATGCGGTCTTAATCAAGAATTTAAAGTTTAAAATTCGGCATATTTTGCGTGTTAAATTGGCGGTTTCTATCGAATTCTATCAATTAAGTAACTAAAACTATTATAATTGAAAAGAATTCTTTAGCGAAATTGAATTCGATTCTAAATCATTCGTCGTTTTTCGCTATAAATCCTATAAAAAAACGATTTAATAATCGTCTAACAACTTTAAGATTTCTGCGTACCATTGGTCAATTTTTAAGTTTAAATCGTTAAATCGTCGAGCCCTATTCACCACTCTTTCGAGAAGCTTTCAGTGAATGCTCCACCACTTCTCAATAACAGGCGGGCGTTCTTTCGAGAAATTCTCATTGAATTCTCCACTACTTCTCAATAACAGACGAACGAGAAAAGTTTTTCTTCATTTCACACTACACGTCTATATTATTATTTCACACATAATGCCGAAGTGGTAACAAATGTTGGCAAGTATTATGAAACGAACAGACTTTCATAGTGTTGACTGACGTTTAGTATTCCAGTATAAGCATCCACTGACATGTTATTACATTGTACAATCTGTTCGACTTAGAAATAAATCGAATACATTCTTTTTAATTTCGATTCACTGTCAGATTTAAAGTTTATTATGTTGATATGCAATAAAGAAACCACCATATATTGCGTGTTCCTCTAGAATATATGACAGAGCAGCTTGTAATATATCAGGCTAAATATAAATCTAAACCGATACATTCTCTCTAAAGCTCTACACGACAGCTGATGCATTTGTTGCCTTAATCTAAAATTAATAAAAGGCTTTTAAAAGTGCATCAGTATCGATTTTATACTTATTCAACTACATTTTTCCGTTTATTCTCTCGTCAACTTTGATCTCGATTCAATTTCAATCTTTCTATTGTCCCACTTTTCTTCCATCACTACTTTATATTACAATTTGTCTTGTTCTAGATTGAATGTTACACCTTTGTTCACAAACAAAATCCAATTGTTCGTGCAATTTATCTTCAATCCTCCCTAAATAAATCACAAATTGTCTTACCGTACATATTGTAAATGTCATTAATTTTGAAATATTACCAATAGTAATACAAATTAGTATAATATACAATTTAATACCAACTGTAATCCACAGTAATTCGTTACAATGTAGACTGATTTAAATGTCTTGAGGATGCTTTCCATAAATTGATTTGAATTCCATCTAAATCATGATTAATTTTTGTGTAAATCATCATTTTGTTTCTATAAAACGTTAATAAAATCCAAATCTGAGTCAGGAATTGTTAGATAAACAATAATTTAAGATAATTAGCATAATCTTAACGAAATTAATATTGTCGTACAACAGATGTTTACATTTAATTAAAACCATAAAATTTGCTATTCCTTATTCTCCACTTCATACGCTACAAATTTTAGTTTTCTTAATTTTTCCGATGAATTAACAAATTTTCAACTTCGTACACTGTTTATTATTAAAAAGTTTGAAGATTCGAAAACTCATTGGCCATTAATTTATAAAGAGAGAAATATAAAACAAACGTACAGTTGACATAAATTCCACAATTCTCCATACAGCAGCGTTTTTTCAAGTTTTCTCCGTCTATTACGATCACAAAACAATTGTAACTTTAAAGTAACACAAATAAGATCGAAAATCAACTTGTTACCGCCGGTTTTCCACTTTTTAAACAACTCTTGTTCGCGTAACTTGTAGCTCTTATGACTTTGTATTGTTACAATCTTGTAGGGAAATTGTATTAAAGTTAGCCTATTTTTTCCAATTATTCAACAAGTCCACTATTAATTTAGAATAACTAGACAACTTTCTGATATCGAACGAATTTTAGTTCGAAGTGTCGAACGATAAGGTTCTCTCTTTTAGATATTTTTCATTGCTGTTATTGAAACGGCTGAAAGTGTCGTTTCTGTTTTAACGGGTAAAGATCCTTCAAATCTGAACTTGTCTCGTTATTTCGACTTGAAAGCAAAAAGGCGACTCGTTTTCTTTTTGATTCAATAACAAAATTCGCCTGAAATCGTGACTGAAACTCTAAAACGCTCCTCAAAGGCGACCGAATCACCTGAATGGTCCCTTACTGATAAAATCCCTATTGAACTTGATCCCAACCTCCTATTTTGTATATTGTAAAATTGATAAATATGTAAAACTGGATTTAGCTAGAATTAAATTAATGGTGTGCGAAAATTTGAAATAAACGTTGAATAAAATGTGCAGTTAAACTAAACAGAAGACTCAATTTATCCATTCATAGTTTACATCTAATTTTACACAATCAAATCTAAACGTTTATTTATAAGGGACGCAAATGGATAGAATAACACAAGTTTTATCCTTTTATTTGATAATTAATGGAGAAATTATGTCTATCAATAGCAACTTAAGGCGTAAATCTTGGATTAATTATGAAAGCATAAATCTACCAGTTTATTATAACCGCCCTTTAGAATCTTATTCGATCGTATTATTTCTCGGCAAACTATTGAAAGTTATCGTACTGACCCTTTTAGTTTAAATTTAGATTAATTATGTATAATTTCTCTTAATGTAGCTAAAATAACACGATCATCAATCAAAATATTCGGTCACAATTCCACTAATTGTAAGACGATTTATCAATCAATAATCTGTTATTTTTTCGATTGTTGATATCGCTTTTCAAAAGGAAACTTACAGATGATTTTTCTGTGCCTGTTTGGGTATAGGGTCGGCAAAATACAAGACAACAATATTATTCAAGTGGAGAAAATCGTCAGTAAACCTTGAAGGCGTATTATTACCGCTCGAATAAAACGGCAGTCCGATTTCTAATAAATATAAACAATTGTAAATATATTTTAAGAGGATCTACATTGGCATTGTAAATTTACAAATACTGCAAGCATTAAAGCTGAATAGTTAAACTCAGGAAACAGAGTAAAAAGCAGTGTTAAATTGTAGTTTTTAACGGATATTAACCCAAATAAAAGAATTTAGTTGAAATTTCCCTGCTAGTATGGCCGTTAAAATATCCCCTAGCGGATTTATTTTTAAGATAAGTCATGTTTATGGTATTTTATCGTTTCGCTATAACTGAAACGAATAAAGGGGCGTCAAATCCAATAACAGATAAATTTATTTATTGAATCGGTTGAATTACATAATTTTTACAAAATTGCAACTCTATCCGCTTGGATATTTGTAAATCCACCATCATTTTCAGTTTTATCGTCATCATCACCATTATCATCATCGTCACTATTTTTGAAACGACGAGAAATCGTATTGAAACACTTTCGAAAATCGCGATTATTCTCGTACAACAAATAAGCGACAATTGTTGGGCTTAAATAGGTCGAAATTTCGCAAAATTGATAAACTGTTTGTAAAATAGTGTAAAATTCATGACTGTAAAAATCTATAAATTCAAACAATAAAACTATAATGTAAGTTAATATAATTGGAGACCAACACAGGAATACAGCGATAGTTATTTGAAACGGTTTCGTCGAATCTTTGTTCAATTTACGCCGTTTTATACAAAATTTCATCGTTATATTGAAAATCAATAAAATTATGTAAACTACAGGCATAATTTCACTAAACATCATAAACGTAAAACAACCGAATGTTGACATTGATAATTGTAAAAATAGACAAATATAACAAACAATTAGCGCAATTTTCTGAAATAATTCATAATTTCTAGTTAAACTGCTATCGGTGTTAATCAAATACCAATCGAGTAGATACATTGTAATAAAAATCGAACTTGCAAAAATATTGCACGTTACTAGTTGATAAATATTACAAACAATAAAGAATGAAACGCGGTATTCGAATAACCACTGAAATACAATTTCGAAAAACGGCACCAACAATAATTCAATACAATACCAAATCGAATAGTGCAACAAATAAACATTATTATTCGATTTTAATTTAGGAAATCTCACTATCAAATAGATCAAAATGAAACAGGCCCCCAATGAAATTAACGATGCTAGAAATTTGATTATCAACGATAATGCTTGCCACATATCAAATAAAGCAAAAAAATTTCGACGTTCATACATATATGTACTGTAATCGAACGAAAAGAAGGGCTGTTCGAATTCTTTGAATATCGTCGATTCATTGGCGTTTTCGTCAATTATCGGCATTTTATTCGATCTAAAATCAATAATTTTCATTCTAATATTAACGGAAATCCGAAAAAACTCACCTTATTTGTAATTACGATTTAATCGAGTTAATTTGAAAACAATTCAATCAACAATCGCACAGATGACTGAAACTGGAATACAGGCCGGCTATCTGTTGTTTGATTAATCTAAATTTACTGCGTTTTATTGCGTTACAAAATTGATTTACAATAAAATTACATTTTGAAATATTCTCAATTGAGTTACTGTCCATCATCAATTAGGAGCTTTAATAAAATCGCTGATCATGATGGAAATTTCAATGGATTCAATTCGACATCGTGTAATTAACGTAGTCGATATTCCGATGAATAATTCAAAGAATTATCGTTTACTTTGATCGTGTTCTTTATTGAAAATTGCAAGGAAATTACTTACAATCAGCCTTCAATTATAATTTTTCTGTTAATTAAAGAAGCAGCGATACCGCTTTATTTGATTGATTTAGTCGAGCTTATAAAAAATAAGTGGAAAGGCAATTGTCGAATCATCAAACGTGAATTTTCATGAATTCGCTTCTTTTTGTAAAAATCCAGCCCTCGATTTTTCGTTTTTTAAATAAAAATCGAGTCTATTGCACTTAACATGTAATAATACGATCGATTAGTGCGTTCAATGTTTAATTTACAATTCAAAGTACACGCTTCCAGTTCATTTCGAATCAATAATTTATTAATAGTGGTTGGAAACAGCAATTAAATTATAATTAATCTCTTTTATATCCGATCGTTTATACCATTGTGGCTTTGTTAATAGTTAACCTCCTTGAACCGTCTAGAGAGATACTTTTAAAATCAGCCTACGAACTCGATGTCAAATAATTTTTTATAGATTTAATTAACGAATTATGTCAAGTAGCTTCCAAGCTCAAATTCGCGCAATTTGACTACCCCTAAAAAGCTGCAAAGCGCTATAATCAAACGCTCATACGCAATTTACAAAAAACTCAATTTTAATGAACAGAAAGAAGATTGAGTTATTATTTTGATTCATCAAAGAATTAAAATCAATCCTTTAGATAACTGGATGGATTGCAGAATGAATTTATTATTGCCTCAATTCTTCAACATATCTTTCAAATACCTCAAATCCACTTTAATACTTGTCTGCGATCTGTTTGTTTTGTAAATAACGGATTAAATTAATGGACAAATTGCGTTAAATATTTGATTTTCCACAATACAAATAGTATTTTATTGAATAATTCGAATAAAATATCAATAAATAGCATCTAAAACAATTTTAAGTGGTCATGTAATCGGGATAATTTGAAGAGTCGAAAGAAATTATTGTAATAAACAATAAAATTTAAGTTAATATTGCTTCAATCAAAAATTGCTGTTTAATATTGTAATTATTACCAAAATTGCCTGAAAAATTCAATATACAAAGCCGGCAATCAGTACTGTAAACATAAATTCACCTCTTTAGCTGTTTTATCGCTCCTCAAAACGTCAAGTGATGAAAAATTCAATGTGCCAGTACAGTATTTTTGTAACTTTTTTATCAAAAAAGACAAAAATTCAGCCAACCTAGAACTAAATTTCCGTCGAAACAGTCCTCTAATATTCCCATACTATTAAATTTCATAAATTTATCTACTATCAAAATTGTTGTTGTTGATTTACAAGAATGTAATTCTGTTGATTTCAGACGTGGGAGCTCTAACGGATATGATGTAAACTAGCTACATTGGTAAGTTTATTTAAGAAAACAAGTGGCCAAATTTTCGTTAAAATTACATTAATTTAGCTAAATTTCGCCTGAACAATAGAGTAATTATGTATTAAATGAATTAAAACATCGTCTACAATCTTTGTCTGACAAGGAAATCGCCCTAAGCTCTAAAATTGCTTGTGTTAAAGATGACAATTTTTTTATTGATAGTTACAGAATACCACCGCTTTCATTGATGCTAATATCACGCTTGTTTATGGCTGATTTGTTAGTTTAAAAACCATCCCAACTTGTTTTATTTCCAAGCATTTCGAGTACAAGCTAGAATAATATTGAGTGTTTCTCTTTTAAAATTCTTCTGTTATTGTTGAGGGCGGCAGAATCGGTGGCTGAAAAGCCAGGGGAAAAAACAGCAGTTTTCCAGAAATTGTTGTCATTGGAAACATCGTTTTCAAACAATTACAAATCCACTCCAAAGAACATCAGTCGCTTTTGTTTATTCGGGACTTTCTTATAAAATTCCGTCTGTATTTCAGTCTTTTTAAAGTCAGTATTAGTTGAGATTTACTGGCTGTCATTCTAGCTGTTGTATTTTTTGCAGTCTGTCGTGCATGATGATACATGGAATTCAATTATCATCGCCAACAGAGTGAATAGAAATTATTTATGAATTCGTCTAATTGTTTGTTTTTAGAAAAACTGTGATGCAGCATAATAATGATGGATATTCGAAAATCAATAAATAATAGGGAGATTTCTGGTTATGTCCACAAAAGCCTATTGTCAGCCCAACAAAGATTTGTTCGCACAAAAGTTTCAGTGATAATCATTTGGGATTTATGTTCGAATTTAGCTGAACATTGTTAAATAAATAACAGTTCCATAATTACAATGGGGGCTTCTTGTATTTCCGTATAATTATCAAGTGTTGAAATCCAATCTAAACAATCTACAACACACAAAACAACAATTGCACGGTTATTGATTTGATTAATTATACAACTCGTAAATAAATTGAAACAATCAAGGGGAATTATTAGGAATTTTAATACAACAGATCATTATGTAACCGGATTTATTCAATTATTATTGGATAGGAATTTGAAATGAATAGTATTGAAACGCTATATTGCTGAGATTTTAGACGATAATCCTTGAGAACAAGATTAAATCTAATACACAAACAATAAGCGGATCTTCACTTCTCAAGGATTTATAAATTTAATGCTTTATCAATGATTTTATTTACACTAGCCTATAGTTTAATAGTGAACAGGTTTCAAAGCCATTAATCCGATTAAATTGCGATTATCGATACAATTATTTTAAGGATTAAAAAATAAATAAAACAAATTATAGTCGTCACGAAATGGCTTGGACAAAATTAATATTTACTCTGTTTTAATAATGTTTTGTTGGTCCATTTATTTAATTTCCCAACAAATCTGTTATATAAATTGGAACCATTCATCAAGTTTTAAGTGAGACAGTAAACAACATGTTGGACATTATCGTAGAGTAGATCCATTAGTCTTGAAGAAATTAAAAGGAAGAGTAGCAAAATCGTAGTGTAAACGTTAAGTCCAAAAATTAACATGAAAGTATTGGTGGTGCAAATATCGCAAAATATAAGGCTTGAAAGGGCACAATTTAAGCGGAATAATTACAAAAATGCGACCCTAATTACCATTGTTGGAATTAAATTTAGCATATCCCAAGATAATTCTTTCTTAAATTGTTCTGTTGCAATACAAAATGAATTTTTAGTCGAGTCGGTTGAGCATTGAGGTGAATCTAGGGCATGACTTTAGGGCAATAAACTTGACTAGAAGTTATTTAAGCATAGTTTGGATGTTTGAGGGTATATCAAAATATTCTATTGCTTCAGGCTGACAATTCGTATCAAATGATAACAAATAAATGTAGTTTTTCAATAGAGATGTTTAATTGTAAGATGCATTCCCCAACTATCCATTGCAGAAATTTCTAATTCATTTCGTCCCGAGGGGGTTTTAAAGGTTGATTAAAAGTAAACATTTGCATGCATATTTCACTCTGCAACTCTCTAAATTGTACTTGGAAAAGAAATCGTGTTTCAAAATCTTCAAGTGGAAAGTCGGTTGAATCTAGGTTAAGACCTGGGGTGTCAAATTCGCTTCCAACCCCTATTTGGGACATATCAAAATGTTGTTGCTTCAAGCTGATTTCAGTTGGAAATTTTAGAGAATTTCAACGTGGGGCTACTATAATTGATTAAATATTTCTAATGATCTTGACCTTAGTTTTTGTTTTCGTTGGAATTCTACATGTTTGTACAAATATTTGATAAATAAGCGATAAATAATAATTATAATTACAATAACAAATTAGATATTAGTTTTTATTGTAAATATCGAATTACAGCTATTATCAACGAAAATTAACAATCCACGATAATATTACTGGTTGTTATAGTTGTTTGATCTGTTGTTGCTGGCTCATTATGACCAGATTCGTCCAAATTATCTTGCTGATAAGTCTTCACTGATCTCTTTAAAATCGAATCATATGCCATTTTATAATATTTATTATAATAACCTAATAGATAAACAATAACAATAGCTGTACTATATACGAGAAATTCATCAAGTGTTTCGACAATATCTAAAAATATGATTACACCACCGGTCCTATGGTCATCTGGTGTAAATCTCCATATGAAAAATGTGATAAATGCTGGTATTGAAGTTGATAACATATACGTGGAAATTGTTAGTAAATATTTCGATTTTAATTGATCGTTGGTTAATTGTTTCTTATAAACTAAACAATTTATTATTACAATTATTAATAGAGAGATGGCATAAATAACAATGCCGGAATAGTCGGTAAATATAAAAAAATCCAAGAAACAACTTGTTGCGAATATTATGAACAATATTGTGAACATAGTATTGATGAAGATTATCAGAAATTTTTGAAAACGTTCATAATTATCGACTAATTTATTGTTAATTAAAACTAAATACCAATCGATTGCAATTGATGTAATTAAGCAAATTTCCAAGCTTGCTATAATTGAATTTAATTCATATATGATACACAATGGAAAATCTCCGGTTAATTTAAATAAAACCAATTCGTGTACCAACGAATAGAGCGGTATAAATAACATATCAATTATATTACATATCGAAAAATAGAAAAAATAAACGTTACTACCTTTACGTAGATTTTTGAATTTAATAAAGACATAAATAAGAAAAATACTGGCACCTAATGAACCAACACAAATAACGAATTTTATTAACGCGGCGATAATTTCCCAAATATTGTAAATATCGTAGACACTATTCATTGATTCTGATTCTTCGGTGATTTTATTCAAATTTAGCGACGAAAATGGGTCTTCACCATCGTCAAAATCGAAACTTATATTATACGCTTCCATTTGTGTTAATTGCAATTTTATAATTCAATCAAATTTGCGCATATTTATATTTATTGGAACGTTTCGATTTTTTCGTTTATTATCGCCGTTGTTGTTAATCGAAACAGGATTTAGAAAAAACTGCACAAATTTTAATGAATGTTTCTGGTTTATTGTCGATTGTTTTAACCTTGACAGCATTCACAATTGTATGTTTATAGTACATAATTTTGAAATGACGATAATCGTAGAAATTTCAAATTAAATACGGTTGGATTTTACGAAAAAAATCCATTTTTTGTTCGTTGCGGGACCAAATTTGGTGTATTTACAGTTCGATTGAAACGATTTTCAGGCCAAAATTCGTCATATTTATTTCTTTAAGATATTGTTTATCAATAAGAAAGGTCCGCCAAATGGACCGTGGCCGCATTTTATACAGTTCGTCCGATAAATCAAATTTATAGTGAATTGAATACCTTATCGGAGTTTATTGTAGTCGATGATAATAGAGCAAAGGTCTTCACATTGTCTAAATCGCTATTTAAAGCAATCCCCATTGATGTTGATAAGAAAAGTCTTTGATTTAGATGCAAAAATTTAACAGTTTTCCGATCTAAAACTTGAAAAATTCCCGAAATTTTCCAATCTTCAATATCTAAAGATTCACTGATAAATTTAAGAGAACATGAACAATTGATTTGTATTGATTGTTGCCTGTAATGTAGACTTTTTAAGGGGATATTTCGGGTAAATTTGCCCCAAAAATAAGAATTGGTTAGTGAATGAAGAAATCGTAGGATTTTGGGGTGGAAATTGTCCATGTCCATGTCGCAAGCACACGACAAAAATTGAAAAGACCACAAGGAAGGTTGCAAATAATAAAACCACATGAAAAAGAAAAAGTTCCATTAGCGTTGATGACATCGAACACAACAAATAGAGACATGTCAAAAGAAAGGACTAATTCAAAATGAGGCATATGACTTGAAATAACGACAACGATATTTTAACTGACAAACACAATTTTATTTGTATTTGACGCGTTTTATTGGTTTTGTCGACACTTATTTTTCAATTTGATGAGTTAATCAACCGAGTGAGGACATCAATTCAGGTGATTGTGGATCGATACGTTATTCTATCCAGCTCGGAAAAATTGCATTTTCGCCTCGAATTTATCACCAAATACACATTCAATGCCCGACTTTCACTTTATTCTCCCAGTTTAAAGTGATGCGCATATTTTTGATTGTGTTTTGAGGCTATTAAATGGCTTTTTACAACACGATTTATGTTTTGAACTTAACAATATTGCCATGCTGGATATAAAGATAACTTAAAATACGATATTAGAGTGTTTTGTAGGGTGAAAGTCAATAAATTGCCGATTTGGGAGCTTGTAATTGTTGCTTGAACAGCATCAACGAAATATTCGTGGGTACACAGCAAAAACGTCTAAATTTAATAGCAAGAAATAACTTGAAGGATTAATGATGCATATTGTAAGTGAATTGAATATGCTTTATATTTTATCCCAAATAATTAACGTACTATTCAGAAAAGAGCTATAGCTGTGGTACTCTTTTTGTGAAAACAACCCAGTAAAATTTTCCTCGTACCATAAATATTTACTGAAAACTAAGTTACACCAATTATAGATAAACAAAATAACAGATGGAAACTGGAATTATTCCAAAATTATGGTTTGTACTAAAAAAATCCAATGAAATACAGCCCATCTTCCTGTAATTTCAAACTATCTAATGTGATCTACATAACTTTGTTTAGATTAAATTCGTGTAGTTTTGAAAAGGCCGGAAATTTCGATTCCAATCTCAAACTATACAAATTTGTAACTCAATTACCAATTTTATACAGGCCATGATGGGAATCTATAGCGTAGTTATGAATTAATTAATGGACATTATCACGAAAGCTTGATAGAACAGCAATGCCTTGAAATTTGGGTTGAACACGAAAAAATCAATCCGGAGATAGCTTTAAAGCGGTTTTTGATGGATGAATGGCAAGAAAAGTGATGAGCAGGCTAGATTTTGAGGCTAAAATCAGTGGAAATCGGGCTTTATTGAGGTGCTACAGTGACGAATTAAGAGCAACTCTTAAAATATTTCGACAGATAATATATAGGCAGCCAAACATTTCGGAATGTATATTGAGACAGATTTTGTAAAGAAATTACTAAATAGAATTAAAAATTAATCAAAAAAACGAAAATTTCAATTTCTGGGTAGATTTCAAATATCATAGAGGGGATTTTTACAAAATGGAACCAAATCTACTGAAATATTGAAATGTTTGGTCCTGTTTTTGATTTATTATTTCATTATTTCCCACTTGTACTTGAAAGTTAATTAATTCTCTTTTAACCTTAGAAAATCGGTCTCAATTTACTTAAATTTCTGACCTAAAAACTTCAATCTCGACTATCTTTATTCGTATTAATCGAATAAATAATTTATTTTAATCAAAATACACGTACAAGTAACACAAATTCTTCAAGCACAAGAAAATAAAAGTGGCATTAACCAAATTGGAATGATAAAGTAGAAGTTTAGGAAATTTGGTTGTGCCGACTCAATTTGCCCAACAGATTATCAAAATTTTAAATTACGCGCCTATAAGGGAATGGGTTGACAACAAATGTCCCCAGATATTGTAGATACCTAACCTTAAAATTCCAAATTATGATTTAATTGATTCTAGGTTGCACTACCTTTTGTATGATATGCCTCGATATTTTACAAATTGAGATCAGTTTTAAATGATTATTTTGAATAATGGTAGAGAAAATAGTTCATGGAACAAGTTTAAAATGCGGTCATTGGTGATGACCGTTATTCTAATCTTGTTGCATAAATTCTAAACAAAATTCAAATAACCATAAACGTGTTTGAATAAGTTATTAACAGAATACGACATTATAGAATTCATTTGCTTTTACAATTGGATCAAATTTATTCAATTAAATCAAGAATTACAATAAATTTGCCTTCTACAGTATGAACTTTTGCCATCTAACAAAAACATCATTTTCATTCTATTTTATGTAAAATAATCGAATCGTATGAAGATGCTTCGTAATTCTCGTTATATCTTCATGCTATGCATATTTAAGCATTATTGGATCATTTTGCTATCAACAAGAATGCATTTTAGTTGCTTGAATTCACGCATCTAACCAACCCGTTTGCGTCCGTTTGGTGGTTGAATTTTTGATATCGGTTAACCTTTGAGCTTTTCCGATCTATTACGCTAAAGTGCCCGGAGCTTTCACCGTCTAGTTTTCGACATTTTGAACAATTTCACTCTACTGACTCCAAAAAGAACCGTAAATTCAAAAATTACTTCTATCCACAACTGTATTAAATAAATTCAGAACGTCTATCGGAACTTCTATTGTTGCATTTTCAAATAAATGAGTCCGTTCTTTATTCGTTTCGACTTGCAAACTTTTAAACTTCTAATTGAGCCTCATATTTTTCCAATACTGCAATGCCAGCAAGTTTTCCGCTTTTATTGTAGTTAAATAGTTGTCTAGTTTCAAGAATTTGCATTATATTTGAAGGAAAAACAGACTATAATGAATAAATTGTGGCAAATTTAATAAGGATCAAGCGTGAAATTGTGGCAAACTGTAATATTTTTCATATCATACATTGTTTCATTGTTATTAAGAGCTATGCAACACTAGAACAACCGGTTATTTTGGGTCAACAATAGCTTAAAATGTATACAATTTTTGTTGGTTGAATTGTATTGCAGTAAACAGCAGGATTTTTATACGACTTCTATTACAATAAATTCGGTAAACAATACAGAAATCTGTTTGTTAGATCGATCTCGTTATTTTTACAAAACCTGATTGTTAATGTTGTTTGTCGATTGATTTATAACTCCAGTTTGATTTGTATAATACACCTACAGGATGTAGAAAATAAACAAGAATCGGAACTGATTTTCCAAACTTATTACTAAATCATTAAAGAAACATTGACATTGGCCGGTTATTGTTGTTTTAATAAAAGCACGAAAACATTCCACGAGTAATCGAATCAAACATATCCAAAATCTCATTTACTTGTTCTTTTGGCTTAACTCCTGCTTGTTTTCCTATAAATATTTCAGATCTTTGCGAAATAAAACTCGAAGAATTTGAAAACTTTATTTATTACTAGCGGTACAAACAATGAGTGCTATAATTATTTAAAATAAATATTATTTTAAATGTAGTAAAGGTTCTTGTTGGTTTTATTTTTATTATTCAATATAAGTAGCATAAATAGCGCTATGAAGGCGTTACTACATGCAATAATATTTAAAATAAAATCGACAAAATAGATATGAAATCTGTAAATCCACGATATATCCAAGACAAATCGTATATAGATCATCGTTAAACATATTGGAAAGTTGCTAACTAAATTAACGATCGATATTAACAGAACATAATGGGAATGACTGTAAGTTTCCTCGTTAAAAATTTGCGAAAATATAAACAATACAGTAACAACGAAATACAAAACTAGATTAATTATATCACTACCTGGCGTATAGATTTCGTAAACAAATTCATCAACACAGAAATAGATGTAAATGAAAAATACACAAATTAATAGCGGTAGAAACATCAAACTATTCAAAAACCAGTTATATTTGTTATTTGGCCGTTGACAGTAACGATTAAAGAACCAAACTATATACAATAAAGTACCATAAGTACGGCTTAAAGCATTCAACATCTCCCCAATTACAATAAAATGTTTCGACCAATAAAATATTCCAGTTGTTGTACTAATTTGATGGACGATTTTCTCGGATAATGCAACAAAATTCAATAGTGCCCACATTACAACAATGAAACTCGTTCGACTTTTAGCATTTTGTCGCCGCAATAGAATTACAATTATTGTTAAATACGACAATATCGCCAATAATTCGAAGCTTGTTAGGAAAGCGAACGAGAATCGCCCGTATTTCAAATCGAATTCTTCTTGTTTTTCCAACAATTCATTGCGTTCTAATTCGAGAACGTAACGGGAATTAGTCTCGTCGGCCTCTTGCATTTTCGTCATGATGTGATTGTTATCCATTTTTATCACTAATTTTTAATAATAATAACAATAATAATAACGACTCACTGTTCGTGTAGCACTAAAACGCAACTTAGTTGAAGGAATCTGGAACAAGATTGAGCAAATATTCAGAGAATTATCGCATGTCAAAAGTTCATTGTTAATTTACTACTGATTTGGGTCGCTGTCGACTTATTTATGATAAAATATCATCGAACGATTGATTCTTGAGCCGAGTTTATCGTAATTTGGCTATTTTGAGCAAAACACAGCGATTTATTCTAATCAAGAGGCAATTTTTGAAGCAAAATCGGGTGTTTACGTTAAAATTCCCTTTTATTGACAAATCAAGATATGAATGCAACTTTTTTTAGTCGCATTAGATGGTGAAAGTGTAAAAACTCCATTTCTGATTCGCTTCTAACTTGTAGCTGATATAAAAATGGCCCTTGAGAAATCGTTTAATGCTTCGATGCCAGAATGCGTACAAAGGGACCTTCTCACGACTCACATCTTATTTAAAATGAATAGAGAAGAAACCTAATCTATAATACGAAAAAATTTGGCCCTATTTGTTTAATTTCAAGAATAATGCAAAGCCCGAAAATTCAATCTGAAGAAGTCCAGTCGCTTCTCAATTTTAGTCAATTTCGGCCCCCTTCTCGATAGAGTCAACTCGATTTGCTATTCAATTGAAATTTTAATTAGTTGTTTATAATTAGCTGGTCTAGAATAATATCGTCATAGAGTTGTTTTGTTGTGTTTCTAATTTTTCCATTGATCTTTTTTTGAAAACGGATCCCGATTTGTAATTATAATTAAGAGCAGATGTATATCAACAAACGAATCTTTTACGGAAAAGTGTTCAATAATATGTATAATGCGAAGGTCCCTTATTTTAATTTGTTTATTTCATTTTTACGTCTAAATTTTTCCATAAATGCACGTCATTTCATGTGGATTTGAATTAATTTATGATCAAAATAAATAAGATAATCAGATATAAAAAAATTACGTTAATTTCGAATGTAGATTTGACTGTGTGGCGAAATTGTGCGTACAGTTAATAATAATTTTAGAAATTTTGGACACAAATTGGGATTATTACAAGTAGTTGATCAAAAGAACAGAACTGCCAGGAAATTGCATTAAAATCAACAATTTACTTGAAAGTATACGTGAAGAAAATATTTGATTGAAAAACTTGAAAATTAACGAAAACTAATTTCAAAATTGAATCTTATACCAAAAATTTTGCAATACTCTCCCGGAAACTTGTCGGCAAAGCTCAACTTTAAATCTTAAAAAAAATCAACAAATAGACTTGTAATCGTTACAATTTTTCTAAATTCAATCGCAACTTACGTTCGTAATCAACTCGAGGTGAATTCTTGAAGTTACTGCCACATAGCACAATCACCGACTGAATTTTTTTTTGAATCGTCGAGAAGTTCTTGCGTGCCAGCCTTGACCGCTAGAGATTTTTCATACTGAAAACTTGTCCGACATTGAATCTGCACTACAGGTATTTATGTATTATGGAAAATAGTTAGCTAACTCGTTTCAATTTTACTATTTATAAGTTGTTTCCTGGTTATTATATTTGTCTGGTGCACCTATAATGAGCTTTATTAACATTTTAATGGTATTTTTATAAAAATTGTATATTTCTTCGTCGGTTTGACGTTCGTTTCTTTATTGGCAGTAGTTTGAAAACAGGATACAAAGTTGAAATTCCCACTGCATATTGGAATAAGTACTTCAATATAAACTTCTTATAAAATTGCTACGTTTATTTTGCTATAAAGAAATTCATATATTTTTATTTTTTATAAGAGAAAAACTTCTCGAAGAAATTGTATAGAATCAGTAACTCCTTGGATCGAGCCGTAATAACCCCATATCTATTGTACCAAATAGCTTGACTAGACGTCTCTCTACTTTTTTTTAAAACACTTGTGTCCGTCAAGATAGTCTTCATCTGCCTCGTCGAAAGAAATTTTCCACTATTTATAGTCAGTTAGGTTGCTATTAACGAAAAAATCGATGATCTAAGCTGACTCTAACGGAACTTTAATATTCTTTTTATGTTTGACGATCTTACGTGAACAATTTCAACTTTAGTGTTAAGTCTTTTCTGCATTTAAATCAGCCATTTCGCTACACAGATGTGACACTTTACTAGCAAGAATAAAATTAACGTTTGATGCAACAAAGTCATGACAAATTTTGCACTTGAACCGCATATTTAGCTCTTTTAATATTGACTAAAACTCCTTTATGTGTTTGAAATTAGCTAACAATTTATAACTGTAGGGATTCTTAGTTTTCTCAGCCTATTCAGTTTGCCTGAGAAACTTATAAAGCGCCTTAACATAATAGAAACAAGGAGAATTACCACCTTGCCTCAAACTGTTATTGTTTACCTATTGTTTACGTATTACTTCTTGTGTAAAATAAACACCCCCACGGAACTTATTTATAAACATTGTTGAAGCCCAATTGAAGGTTTTTATCTCGACAATAAACTAGATTTAGTTGTAATTAAACTCCTATAAAGCCTTTACAACATTGATAAACAATAAATTATAAATAATGAATCGCATATTATTACCCAAGAGACTATTCTAACGAGTTGTAATTCCACACGTGGCGACTTACTAACCATGAATCGACGATTTTAGCCCGATTTCCGATCAAAGTTCGAACATTTTAGATTTTTATAACTGATATTAAAATTTCAAAATTGAACTCCCCTCAATAAACACTGACTTTTGGTCAAATTTCTGCTAGTATAAATGAAATCAACCCGGATTTTTCCACCTGAATACACTCACGTAGAGAGATTTGGTCTCGTTGACCTGAATTGCATAATTGTAAAGCTTGTAGATTCTGCTCTCAAATCGTATCTTTTCCTTTAGTCCACGAACTCGAGGGATTCCGGTACAAAGATTTTCCGGCAGAAAAAACGATGGGGAATCATTGAATTTCATATTATTGGAAATTATAGAAAAACGTTGCAATACGTAAAATGACCCAAATTAACTCAAATTATTTGAAAAATGCAGGAATTTTCCTCAATTGGAAGTCAAACGATTACACAATGAATTGTAGGTTTTTCAAGAATGGAAAATTATATCGTTTCTAAAATTATAGTAAAATAGCCGGTTGTTTTGAAGGAGTTCAAGTTTTTGTTTGATTTTGCTCAAAAAATAATCTAAACGTTAATACGAAAATTAATAACACCAGTCTCGTGTTTAAATAATTAATTAATTGGGAATTATATACCAAACAAGGCTGTTGAAATGAAAACGGACTTCCTGTCGAAACATTGCCTTCAAAAATAAAGAGGAGGAAAAACAGTCTGTTCTTAATAGTCTACCATTTTTCACTATAAGACAACACCAATTTCCAACGAGTTTAATTAAGAGAGAAAGAAGGACACTTTTAATTTGCCACACGCAATAGAAGATGGTTGAAGTAAATTAAATACAGACTTTCTTGCAGGAACGAAGCCAAAATAGGCGCCTTTTTTTCAAACAGACCATAAATTATTTCAATTATTAGATAAAATCGTGCGGTTTTATTGTAAAATCGTAAAAACTCGTGTTTTTAATTATAAATTGAAATGGAATGTTGAGGGACGATTTACGATTCTTAAATATGAAGTTGTTATATTCAATGTTGTTAGAATGGTTATAATAATAAAAAAAACAGCTTTTATAGCCTCATTTATACGTTTTATTGCCTATAAGGGATACATTAATGGCCACCCTTTATATTAAATTGGAGTTTGCCACAAATATTTTTCGATAAAATACAATCATCTTTAGAGTGATTTTCTACAGTTTTATGTTCCTTCAACAACTGATCTTTATGTTGGGAGGGGAGTGAGGAAAATCAATTTTTTAACGTTTCACGAATAGGCTTCATTAGTAGGACAATTCATTTCTATTAAATGATAATCGCCTAGGCTAGTGCACGTTTTGTTGCGAATTAAAGGCGCTACTTTGGTCCTTTTATGATAAAGAATATAAGATTAGGTCATTTCTAGCGTCCTAAATTACCTATTTTCAACAAAGTCTGCTACTAAAATGATTATTACAATTAATGCGATTTTTGGGTGGAATTTCCGGCTTTAATTGTAGCTTTTATTGCAACTTGACTCCAATTTTCGGTCATTTTTAAGCATGTAAATTCTAATTAAAAACGGAAACCCCAACAAGAAGATGCGTGCTTTTTTATGTTGGAAACGGATTTTTTCGATCTTTCAGCGTCGAAAAACCCGATTTGTAGTCAACATTGATTGATTCGATTATCTGGAACGATGTCAGCCACTTGTTAAGTGATTGAAAATCCTTCCATATATGAATCAGTAGAAATTTTATAAATGATAAGCAAACTGTTGGAAATTGTTTGCTTTTATTGCACAAATACGAGATTTCTGGCATTAATTCTTGTATACAAAATATCTATTCCATGTTTATTGAAATAGAAATGTTCAGTTTAATTCGAATTTATGTTATAAAACAGTATCGGTTCTAGTTAGTTAAATTAAACCTTCCAGGTATATTGTACGGTTCGGTGAAATTATCAATTCCAAGTCAATTGTAGAGCGCAGTTATACATTGCAACTGTATAAATAAGCATCTAATTAAACAAATAGTCGTGAAGTCGAAAATTTCGATTGGCTATGTTTCTTTTGCTTCAACATAAACCAAAACATTTCTACTTGTCAGCGTTGTGTACGAAATCTTTCTGCATGAGGTAACTTTCTCATTTGAAGCTGTCGAAAAAATTGAATTTTCCGTTAAAGATTGTGGTGTATCGTTTTTATGAAAGCAAAAAGTAGTAGATCAACGTCAATCAAGCAAATAAACTTGTTGTTTTTTTCGTATCGACAGATTTAAGGATGTTCAGTAGAGCTTTCGTATCTCAAAATTTCTGACGTTTATATAAAAAACGAATAAATACATAAATCTTTTGGTAATTCGCGATTTCTACGCCCTTGTCATATCGACAGGGGTGAAAATAAGTGTTTCAATAACTGGATTTATATTAAATCCAGCTATGGAATAATGCTCGGATACTTAGTACCTACTGTTTAGAATATGAGTAAAGTTTATATTTAACATGAACACTATCTTGAATAAGTTCAATCTAATATTCAATTTGTAGTCTGGTTTAGCATGGAATAGGATTTACGGCCTCTATCATCCCAACTAAAAGTTCATTACAAAATAGAACAAACAGGACGTAGAGTATCTAATTGGGGTTAACGATAGTTTTAAAACAATAAACGGTCGAATTTTTGCGAAACTACCAGCGAATAATAAAGCTGTCTAAGTTCTATTTCAACGTAAGATTGCCTTTGTGTTTTCGCCAATTCAATGGAATAATTCGAATATTAGTGGGAATTATAACAATCTAAATTATTTCAGTTACAATACAGAAAGATGTCTGGAATGGCAACAATTGTGAGCTTCTGATATCTGATAAGAATAATTTAACGCTGGAAGGCTTTATCGTATGACAATTTATTACGAACACTTAATCATACCGTCAAATTACCACATTATCATCTTTCCTAACGATATTTGATCAGCACGATATTCTATTGCAAATTAAAGGGACAATAAACAGCTGTAAGCAACATTCATACAATTTATAGTAGGAAATGTTCATATTATTGTTGTTTGAGGGATATTACTGACCCAATTCTGTAAATATAAATGGACAACAAAACACACAATTTCATACAATGATGGAATTGTTTAGCTGATGATAAAAGCCTATTTCCAATGGAAATCTATCCGAATTATTCTAAAATTTTACAACGATATTTAGATTAGACCCTTAGATGATTTTCATCACTGATAATACCCATCAACGGTTCGATATTCAGTTTCACGGTTGCATGAAATTCTTCGAAAGATAAATATCGGTCGATTCTTATCATTAACAGGCCGACAGTTGCCCAACCAACTCAATTTCGATGATTAATTACCGGATCAATGTCCAGAATTGTGTGTGCTTGAAATTTTCCCTTTTATTTTTTATGATTTTTTTTTTGTTGCAGATTTCCACAAATATGAAGCTCCTATTTAGCGGAGAACATTAATTAAGCTCGGTAAGCACCTAAGATTATCGTTTTCTCTAATTTATTAATCTTTTCTCGTTTTAAGTAACTCATATAGCAGAGATTTAATTAATTTAAATTTAAACTGTTTCGAAACTGTCATATTCAAAGTTCAATTTATGTTAAATGAGTTCTAAACAATCCAACTTTATCTATCTACAATTTGTATAAATCACAAACATTATTATATTTTAACGGTATTTTATTTAATTACACCAAACTAGTTTCGGCCTAATAATCGGTGGTTTTACTTTCAAATAGTTTTATAAAATTCACTTTGAATACCAATAATGTATATTTTAGTCAGGTATTTCCATGTTCTTTTGTGTTTCAGGAAAACCACTGATAGCCGAAACTAGTTTGGTGTAATTAAATAAAATTGGATAGAATATATATTTCACAACCATAAATATTATTGTAGTTATTATTGCATTAATTTATAAGTTTGAATTAAACTAAAACAATATAAAATTTCTGTTTCCAGTTAACTCAATTAGTTGCTGAATATTAAAGATGATTTAATAGGGGAATTTAATGTAAACTTCGGTGTTCTATAATTGGTGCCTAATTGTTTGGAATCAATGGGCCATTCATCAATTTCCGATAATTAATTTACTACAATTAATAACGAAGTTCGACTTAAAAAAAATCGCATATGATTATTTAAATCAGTAAAATTGCCGACTTTTATTGGAATATAAATATTAAAATCGCCAATTATTGTTCATATAAAGACCAGTTTTTCACCATATTTAATCGTTAATAATTATTGCTAATAAATTAGAGGATAACAGGTTTTTGTAACGATTAGATAATTGTTAATGTGCATAAAATTCATAATTCTAGAATTCCGCTTCGATTTATGCGCTTATAAATATTTGATTATTGTACTCCGAAAGTTATTTAATTGACTTGTTGATGTTAGTTTGAGGGCAATTTAGTAACAATGACACTATTTGTTAGTGGAATTTACAATTGCCGATAGTGGCATAATTAAATACCCACGAGGATCCAATACTCAAAGGGTCTTCCAATCAGGAATTTCAGGAATATTCAAATTTAGCCCCGTTATAGAATTCATAGTTTCATTCGATCATTTATCAATCCAAGGCGCATTTTATTCGTAGAATTATTAGTCAAGGAAATATTTGTATGTAAATTTGTTACAATCGAGTCGAAAATTAAGTTTACATTCGACCTCTGTAAGGTCCAACTATATGATTATTCAGAAAGTTCACATGCAATATAAATACATTGAAATTCCATTATCACGTTGTGGTTGCAATTTCTAATTAATTCTAATTAAATATTTAATGAATAAGTAACAATTCTAATTACTCAAATCTAGATCTATCTGTTATAGAAATTTATTTTGCAATTGTTTACAATTAGAGCTACAAATGCATAATGCCGTCTTTATAATACTGGACCATCGGTTAGAAATATTCGAAATCTGAAACTGCAGAGCAAACAAGTAGACCCATTGTTATAACAGCATGTGTTCTGCATGGCTGAAATTGAATTTCTGTCAATTTTACTTTGATATAGCTGTCGGATATCCTGTTTCTTGTAAAACTGTAAAGCTTCCTATTATACACGGTTTTGATTACAACATCAGCTTTATAGAAGCCTATCCTATCATTTTTTCGGCAATTTCGAGTAATCTATCAAATGTGCCGGACGATTTAATCGATCCTTCGCCTGTATCGTTGATTATCTTCAACGAATTTCAGTTGTACAATTGGAGTCAATTTAAGATTTTCCCTATTCAAGTCGTTGTTACTAAATGATTCTATTTGTTGCAGGTCTCCAATTGTATTCGCTTCAATTACAAAATCCAAAATGAATAACAGCGCCAATTTAACAACAAACGATATCCCCGAATACCATTTAACTATTGCTATAATATGCCAAACTGTACTGTTTGCTGTTGTATGTTTAGTAGGTCTAGTTGGTAATACATTAGTGATTTATGTAGTGATACGTTTTTCGAAGATGCAAACAGTAACGAATATGTATATAGTAAATTTGGCAATAGCCGATGAATGTTTCCTTATCGGTATACCATTTTTAATTGTAACAATGATCAATCATCAATGGATCTTTGGATATGTTGCCTGCAAAGCTTATATGATATCGACGAGTATCAATCAATTCACAAGTTCGATATTTCTATGTATAATGAGTGCTGATCGTTATATAGCCGTATGCCATCCAATATCATCACCGAAATGGCGTACACCATTAATATCGAGAATTGTATCGATATTAGCCTGGACTTGTAGCATCTTATTAATGACACCAATAATAAAACATGCTACTGAAGCCGAGAAAGATAACGGAGCGACGAAGACTTGTACAATTGACTGGACACCAGATGAAAATATCACCGATCTTAATACAACTGAAGCTACATCGGCTGTTATTTTTACAACTTATACATTTGTATTCAGTTTTGCTATACCGTTAATATTGATTTTGGTATTTTATTGTTTAGTTATACAAAAATTAAAGACTGTCGGGCCGAAGAACAAATCGAAGGAGAAGAAACGATCACATCGTAAAGTAACAAATTTAGTTTTAACAGTTGTTGCAGTTTATGTTGTTTGCTGGTTGCCGTATTGGGTAACACAAATTGCTATTTTAACAAATTCATCACCATCACCGTCACCGTAAGTATTCAATACAACTTTATTATGGGATTTAATTAAAAATTTAAACTTCCGGGAATTCCAACCAATATCATCTCAATCCGTTTAATTGAAATTGCAATAAAGCAATAACAGTTCAAAGAACCGCTCTTTTCGCGTCTCTTATCAAATTTCAAACACAACACAACTGTAGGTAAATAAACTACAAGTTCAAAGCTTTAATGTTGTGTTAAATTCTCCACACAAAGTAAATCTTGTAATACTAACATACAAAGCTCTTTGAATATTACTTTTTCCTCCCCTTATTGCCCATAACTAAAATCTAGAAATTTCATCCTGCATTAATTTCCAGTAAAACTCGAGAATACTTGATCATTTAAAATGGCCACTTAGATGCCGTATTATTACAGCAAATATCGCTTTTAATTCTACTCCCAAAATATTCGTCTTCTGGTTTCAATAAACTGGAAACGTTTCGATTGTTTGCAGTTTCGTGGTAACTCTCCACTTGATGGCGTCATGTTTGAGCTACTCAAATTCGGCAATGAATCCGATTCTATACGCGTTTTTGAGCGACAATTTCAAGAAGAGCTTCTTGAAGGCGTGCAGTTGTGCAACCGGTAAAGATGTGAATGCAACACTACATATGGAGAATAGCGTGTTCCCACGTAAAACCAAACAGGGCTCGGAACGTTTTCGGCCAACTCGCGGCACATCGATCTGTCCGAACAACGAAGATGAATGCGATATGGGCCCGTTGGTTAGCAAAAATGATCAATCCACATCAACTGCTATAACAATGACATCACGCATGAATATCACATCGTTGAGCGATAGTCGTGAAACAATAACGACAACAACAACAACAACGACAACATGCAAAGGGAATACGATGAAAAATGGCAATTTGGTTACCGTACATCCGACTTGTTTGTAAATTGGACTGTTTCAAAAGATCAATTAGGACCAATTGGGCGAGATATTCGAACTATTTATAAATCATATCGTTGTGTCAATACAGAAACGTTTGTTTCGTATATTTGTCCTTAAATAAACTGAGAAATATTATCGAGAACTGAGCCTCATAATATTTCTTCGTTTAATTAATTCATAGATGTAAATTATATATTTTTAGAAAATTCAGTTTAATTAATTTCAATTGTAACTGTAAAACCGAAGCAGGGTATAGTTAGAGAAATTTCGATTTAATGTCAATTTTATCCGATAACTGTTATTTGTTTTGATGTATCAAGATTAATGTTGAACAAATAAACTTTCGTCTATTTACAATTAAATTTACTTCAGTAAATGTTTGTCTTCTAATCTGTAAATTGCAAGATTTTAAATTATTGAGCCCGTAAAATCTTGTCAACGGTGGCAATCTTTACAAAAATTTTGCAATGATTTGCACCAGTTTAAAATTAATCCAATAATTAATTAAAAAATTGACTGTATTCTTGTTGAATGTGTACATAAATGTTTGATTTTCATGTTTTTTTCAGTTAAAATCTGTGATATTAACGTAAAATTTTTGTATGTATCTGTATATGGAGAATTCTTTGCACCATTATATCCCAATTAACGCGCACTAATTCAAGGATATTTATACGTATATTCGTTAGAATAATGAGAATTATTGATCGTTACAATTGCCAAAAGAGCATTGATGAAACTTGCTGGATTTTAGTGTAATGTTACCCGATTCTTGTACAAAAACACAAATAAAGCTGTAAATCCTATCCGTTGTATTATTTATTAATTGAATCAATTTATGTAAATTAAATCTTGAATAAATGTTCGATTATTCTAGCAGTGAAACTTAATTCAATATTATTAAGATTCCTATCATAACAAGAGTTTCCTTTAATTATTCTGTCTAGTTTTCGGTTAACTATTCACTTTGAACCATCAATTTTTCTTCTCAACTCAAAATTTGATCAAAGTATATTGGGGCCTATTTGAATTCCAAGTTTTAATAGTTTCAAAGATATGGACTTTTAATCGAATCAAAAATTTAAAAATCGAAATTCCTGAAAAATTATTGATTCTAGACCACAAACCACGTTATGATTTTGCCATAGAATCTAAATATGCAATAAAAAAATACACTTCCATACCATAGATGAATAAACCAATTTCATCAATTGAAACCTACTTTTAATAGGCCATCCTCTTGGTTCACCCTGTATATTGAAGAATTCCTATTTAAAATGCGTCATTAGATATGGATTGAGTGTTTTGTAACAATACCAATTGTACATAATTGCTTATATTTAACTACATTAGTCTTCAATTTACACTAATAATGCATGATAAAGTATCACAAAACTAAAATCAAATCACAAAATTCTCCAGGTCGATGACTTATTCTAAAATTGATGCAACTTGAAAATATCAAATGTTTACGTATTTTTTTACAATGAAACAAAATAAATAGATGAGTTTCGTCAAATTGAGGATGGATTTTTACCTTATCATCATCATCTATATTCACATTTATGTCCACATCCAGTTGGGCATGTTTTATGTAAGGATAACCATTGTTTCATGTGTTGTAAATGGCCACCGTGCGAACAACCTTGACACCAGGCATATAAACCTTTAACAACTTGATGGCATACACTACACAAACCATATTGAAATGAATGACAACGATCACACAACCAACCTATCCTCTGTAACGGTTTTGTACATTTACAACAATTCGTTATATATCTTGTTGATTGTTGATTTAATTGTGCCACATTTGGAATCCAGGATAATTTAATAATTTGCGTCACAATATTCCATAATTGATAACGACTTAATAATTCGATATAACCCAATAACCAATGCTCTTGTAGATTCTCATCGAGATCTGTTAGATATTTCCGTTGTTCACCTAATACAATCAATATACAAACGGTTGTTTGGATATCACCAAGTAAAGCGTGATGTTTTAATGCTTCTATAACAATATTAGATGGATTAAATACTGGTATTTTCGGTAGACATGTTACTGTTAATAATGTTGTTTGTTGTTGGGATTGTTGTTGATGATGTTGGTGATGTTGTTCATCGATTATAGTCTGTTGTACATCATTTAATAATTCCGGCGAATTATTATTATTGTGTAATTGTTCAGCTGATGGTGGTGAACGATCACGTATCTCATGTCGTATATGGAATGCTTCATTCGGTATTTGCCAATCTAATTGTTGATTTTGTTGTATATGTTGTTGTTGTTGTTGATTTTGATTTGTTTGATTTGTGATTAATGGTGAATAATTACGATAATTATAACGATAATCGGTCATTAAACTATCTAATTCCATATCTAATTCGTTTTCACCAAATGAAAAATCACCTTTCGGTAAGCCGGTACTGTAATTTAAATATGTTGGAAAACCATTATTGTAGATTGCTATATGATCGACTTGATCTTCGGTTTCAGTTTCGTCGCTAAATTGGGCCGCTGGCGTGTCTCCACCTAATCGAATAACAGAATTACAATACAATCAAGACGATTTAAAGTTAAGAAGTTCTAATTGATTGAAGTTTCTGAAATTTGATTCACCTAAATTTCTTGTACAAAATATTAGCGTTTATCCAATTTAAATTCAAATTTTGATGTGTTTCTTTAAAAAACCATATCCTTTAAACTATTGATACTAGTCGATCAAAATTCGAAACTTAGCCTAAACGGCAAATTACATTTTATGTATAGTTGAAGAGATACAAATAGAACAAGTTGTCAAGGTAATCACCAAAAAATTACAGAATATGACTGAAATATTCGAACTCTACTAGCATTCCTTAAATCTAATTCTGTAAACCAAATTATAGAAATTTAGAACTTCTTACTTTTAATAGGCTCATCTTATATAATTATATTAATTATCTTGTACCTCTCGATTTTTGGTCATTCTCAGCCGTGTGATCTAAACCAATATTACTATTTGTAACATTATTATGGGAAATATCATCACGATTGAGTGCATTTACCGAATTTTGAAAGAATTCTTCACCGTACATACTCTTTATGATCCGCCATACAACCGAAATTTGATGTTTACCATATTTTTTTGCAACACCCGAATTATGTTCACACATCTCCGATAAACTACGACCACTTAAAACATAATCTTTTGCTAAATTAATAAATGCAGACGAATCTGGTTGATCAATATCGAAAATTGTTATGAATTGATGTATTGAACTTGATGCTAAATGAAATTGATCAGCAATTTGTGTATTTGAACTTTTCCGACTGGAAATAATCGTAGTTATAAATTAATTTGAAAATTTATCAAAATAATCACCTAATAACACCAATTGGTGTTTTCAATATTGTGTTGCAATTAACGTTAATTTTATACGCATATAAAACTTCACCTTTATTATTTATTGAAACTCCCTGTGGATTTGCTTTGCTTGCCGGCCGACTGGCATCATCGAATGAATGTTGATATAAAGTACAATCCTAATAAATTGAAAATAAAATACAAATATTTAAAGAGATACAAATTTAATTACTCGTCCACTACTTAGGAAAGTATTCGGATCACCTTTCCACGCCACACCACTTGCTATATCTTTATGTTCGTTAAACGAAGCGAACGGTATAAACGGCCGTCTAACATCCCAAATATTAATACTACAATCGACAACTAAAGCACAACTGGCTATATGATATTTGTATTGTGGACGCCATTTAACATGTCCAATTGATGCAATTGTATGGATCGTATATTCTAGTGTCGGTTTTGTTGTTAAATCCCACACTTTTATAGTTTTATCACGACTAGCTGTTGCCAACCAGTTCATATCTGGATGCCAATCACAAGCAAATATTGGTCCACTATGAGCCGTATATTGTTGTTGACATTTATCGGTTTTGCGTACATCCCACAATTGTACACTGCCATTCTCCGATACAGCAGAAAATACGTACGGATTATGCGGACTAAATTGAACATCACGAATACTCTCAGTATTACTACACAGTAGAAAAATTAATTAAAAATTAATCGAATATTACAACAAATAATGGGAACCTATAGAAAACTGCCACAGCTGATTTGATACGAATATCGAAATATCTCATCGTACCATCTTGCGAACCGGATATCAATTTGTTCGGCTCAGATGCGTGAAAATTAACTTTATGTACAGTACGTTTATGGTCTTGATAATCCTGTTCTTGCATTGCTTTACCCATTTTTGTCAAATTCCACACACAAACATGCCCATTAGTAGCCGCTGTCGCCAAATAATGATCTATAAAACAATAAATTGATAATACCCACCACTACAACAGATTCAATTCTAAGAAATACCGTCCGTTGAACTCCACGAAACATCATTACACGAGAAACTCAAATTTAAATGTTTAGATGCCCGTAGATTGCATAATTCTTTAAAACGGTCCTCCTCGATTGCATACACCTTGAAAACTGAATATTTTTTTTAGAGATTTGATTGGTTTCATTGATAAAATTTACCATTTCGTCCACCGATGGCCACTTGGGTGAAGTCACGATTTAAAGCCAAAGCATTGACTGGACCTTCCTGGACCACATGAAACGTCCCCATTTTCGCTAATCCACCCTCATCAAACACTATTTTCGGATAAAAACGTTGGAAAACTGATTTGAAACGCGAAAATTACTTGT
>JACDRQ010000279.1:0-91686 GCA_013841215.1 Hycleus cichorii | reverse complement strand
TAGGTTATGTTTGTGATCGTGAAGTGGTTAAGGTTACATCAATTCTATTATAATTAATTTAAAAAATAATCCACAAAAATATTTAAAATTTCTAAAGTCGCCTGAAATTTCAGCACATTGATATCTTTTACACATTTTCTTTTGGATTCATTATCAAAAATTATAATTTAGGAAAACTTGTGTCTAAGGTTACGTCAACATAAATTTGTGCTTGTGCTACAGGTAATCTCAATCTATAATGTTTTAATTTTTGTGCAAACTTACAATTTACAAAAAATGATAATTTAAAGCCTACAATTTGGAATCAAATTAAAATTTATTTCTAATGTTCAATTTCAAATATTTTGAATTAGTCTATGGAATAATTGCTCATTTGCAAGACACTCTGTATATACCAGTCACCTTGCTGCCTTGGAACCATAGATTGGTTAATTATATAGATAGAGCTTTCTCTAGTTTCGCCTACAGATTAGGCAACACATTAAATTTCTACAGGAAAATATGTTTGTATCAATCACAGCCCACATAATTATAGTAACTCAGCTATGGTAATAATATTTATTTATTGGATTAATTGCATAGATGGATGCAATGTTTTAGTAGATCTATTAACAATAATAACCGACACAATTTTCTTTAAAAAAAATCCAAACATATTCGCCTATAAACGTAATTTTGGTTGCCTACTAATGCATTCCATGCAATTTTGGAGTCAAGCGCTATCTATAGTATAGTAGATCTATGACTGGAACGATTTATGGGCACGCATGCGCTTTACTTTCGCCTATTTGACAGTTGATGTCCGAGCATTGCATGGGGTGGTTGTGTCAACATTAACGAATTTTCCATCCGAATTTCTCGTTAATTGGCCATTTAAATCATCAAATTCACATTGATTGTAATTTGTAAGTAATTAAAAATTAATTATTTCATTTAGTCCGCATTAAAGCAAAGCAAAATTTGTGAAAAATCAATGAAAATTCTATTGACACATTCGGTGAAATTTTTGGGGAAAGATCAATGCTTTTATTGGATGCTGATTAGGGGCGAACCGGCATTTCGAATTTTTCATCAAATCGAAATTTTCAGAAAACGAATTTAATTAGATTTGGTCACAGTAATTCAAATTAAATTAGAATAAATTAGTATAATTAAGGATCAATGACAATTATCGTGATTTCTGTGAATTGATTGTAGATAATTGTCGGTTATTTGCAGGGGTAAAACAGGTTTAGATTTCAACCCATTTGAGGGTATGTTTTATTTTTCTACTTTCAAGGGTGTTTGGGAAGATCTATTGATGCGTTAATCTTTCTATTTTTCCCTAGGATGGTGAGAAGGTAAGGGGTGAAAGAAGCTGTAATCCGGGATGTATGTACCCCCACCAGGTGACCAGGTATTATTCGTTGAAAATTTACGATTTTATTGTTAAATTTTTCTTGTTTTTAATTAGTTTCGTATGGACCCTAGTATGACCCTTCTCCAACAACAAGCACAAAGTGTCCATAATGTTCATTCAAGACGTACAAAGAATCGTTTTCACGGTATAGAATCTGAACGTATGTCATTAAGTGAGGAAGCTAAGTTGGTAATTTTAATTATTTAAATTATTATTATTATTTATTTATTAATAAATTTAATTAACAGGAAATGGCATCATTACCAACTAAAACACCAGTTTCTGTTCTACAAGAATTATTGAGTCGTCGTGGAGCCACCCCAAAATACGAATTGGTACAAATCGAAGGTGCTATCCATGAGCCGATTTTTCGTTATCGTGTCTTCATCAATAACGATTTTGTCGCAACTGGTACTGGACGTTCGAAAAAAGACGCCAAACATGCCGCAGCCAAAAATCTACTCGATGTTTTAGTAGGCAAACAAAGTCCAGAACAGGCGAATTCTACAAACGGTACATCCGTTACTAGTGATATGTAAATAAACTTTAAAGGAAAATTAATAATATTTTTAAATTTTAATCGAATTTGTTCGAAAATTTTGATATTTTATTGTAATTTAGTACAGCACAAGTTGTATCACCGTACGATGATAAAGTAATGGGTAATCCAATCGGTTGGTTACAAGAGATGTGTATGTCACGCCGTTGGCCGCCACCATCTTACGAAATGGAACACGAAGAAGGTTTACCACACGAACGACAATTCACAATCGCCTGTCAAGTCTTAAAATTCCGTGAAGTCGGTACTGGTAAATCGAAGAAATTAGCCAAACGTATGGCAGCCCATAAAATGTGGCAAACATTACAAGATATGCCATTAGAGGGTAGTAATCTACCACAAGGATACGATGATGATGATGAAGTAAGTGGAATATTTAATCAAATTATACTAACAATAAAAAAAACGAGATTTTCTAATTATTAATACCGCGATTATTTACAATTAAAATTAGCTTGATAGAGGCGAGAATGCGGAAAATATACCATTTGTATGACTAATTTTATTTTCATTACTAATAATTTTATTTATTTATTTTTTGTCTTACTCATCGCATTAATTAATTGCTGGGGTATTTTTTACAGTCTTTCAGATCATTTGTAAGTTTTTGTAACATAAAGTGTATAAAATATACAAAATTGAAATGAATTTTACAGTTTTATTTTGAAAGAACGTAAAAAATTCTCTAGAACACGCGATTCTCATTAATTTCGTTTGTTTAAAAGTTTTAGTCTGGTAATTATTTTATCTGATCGAGGAGTATCATTTCAATTTCTGTATGTTTTTCTAGTTAACACCAAAAATGTGTAATTTACAAGGACGCTATAAAGGACTGAAAGATAGTAAAATACCAACATTAAATAGTCAACATTCGTTTAAAGTGTCACAATTTCATAAAGCTCTTAAGCAATCTACCGGACCCAAATTGAATGAATTACAGGTAAACTACCAGTACACTAACTATTTTTATGTAGAATTAAAAATAGAAATTTTAATAAAATTGCATTGATTATTCGCAGACTACAGCTTTGAATGCTAAAGATTTCAATTGTGTACAATTCCTCCAAGAGATAGCCACTGAACAAAATTTCGAAGTAACTTATGTTGATATCGAAGAGAAAACTATATCAGGAAAGCAACAATGTTTAGTACAATTATCAACATTACCAGTAGCTGTATGTTATGGTGTTGGTGCAACAACAAAAGATGCTCAACAATCGGCTGCCCAAAATGCTTTGGAATATTTAAAAATTATGACTAAAAAATGAATTTAAATCGCCAAATTGATTCAATTCGAAATTTTTTTAGTCGTAACACTAAATTGTGTAATTGTTCTTTTTTGGAAAATGCCGATTATTAAATTCAATAATAACAAAATATGGCATTAAATTGGTGAGAAACATCATCCGGCCAACTATATTACATCGATTTTTATCGATTTGTCTGTCTATTCGATAAAGATTGATTTAATACAGTTGGCCGAAACTTTTTTGAGACGGATTGCACGTTATTTTACAAGCTATACTTTGCATAGAATTAGTGGTTTTTTTCCGAATAATAATCAACAATTACCAATAATGTCTTAAAAAGGTGTGTTATAAATATAAAATTATGAAATAGGCACTCAATTATTTGAGAAATTAATCGATTTTTGTCATAAATAAATATTTATGATATAGACTTTGCGAAATGGATTGATTTTATTTCTCATTAAAGAGCAGCAATTAGTGATTGTTTAGATTTTAGAATTTCAAATTAGATTCTAGATTATGAAGAATTGAGTGCACTTTCATCTTAACAAAACGAAAAACCAATGTACATATTTAATAAGTATTAATACCCACTATAATCTATGTTTTCATATTTTTATTTTGTAAAGGGAGCATTTATTTAATGCAAAGTATAGAGGTTGTACCCTCCAATTTTATATTAAATTTAATTTTAACGAATTTTTAATTAACATATATGTCAATAGAATATCTCTTGGTTGTCTTTCAAATAATTGTGCTTTTAAATAGAACAAAAGAGACAATTTGTCACACACCCACACACATACACGTATAAAAATAATATTATATTGATGTGTATGCTAATTGATAATATAATCTTTTATGGCTTAATATTACAATTTTATTATCACCTTAGTCTAAAGATGAAATAACGCTAACGATAAGAAGAATTTGCTAATTTCTTGATAAATTTTTGCATAATTCCAGCGATATTAATTACAGATACTAGAATTTAACGAATTATTTGGACAAAACTTGTCAAATNTTCTAAATCAGTCACGAGAAGAGTAAATTGACCCCAAGAAAGATTATTGAAGAGTTAGAGTCGAAAATTATTGAATTTTTTTGGAGATCCCAAGCTTAAGTCGACCGAATGGGTACTTGAGGTAAACCAAAAATCTTAGCTTTAATGACGTTAGATTTTCCAGCAAATAGTGGTGACGATGATTTTTCAAACGAAACCCTTAATTCAAACCTAAACCTGAAAATTGCAGATTTAGTTGAGAGTAGAAAATTTACCCTTATCGTTAGGAAGATTATCGAAGAGCTAGAGCCGAAAATTATTGAGTCGACCGAATGGAGTTCTTCAGGTAAACCAAAACGAAAAAATTCTAATTTTGGCTTTAGGAAACCTGGAGACAATAGGATTTTCCAGAAATTAGCGGCGCTAATCAGATTTTTACTGCATAATTTTTCAGATNTTTTTCAGATGAATCCCTCTTGTTTTCCCGAATGAAACAAAATCCATCATTTCCAGCATTATCGCAAATCTTCAAGCTTTGAAAGAAAATCGCGAATTTAATTTCTCTTTTTTATATCAAAGCAACACAAAACTCACCCTTGTTGTATTTCACCGGTATTACATATAAACAAGCAGATCAAACGGAGGTTTTGCCAAAAAATTTCTTGTATATCATTATTTTATAGCCTGAAGTAAATTTCAGGTGGTGACATCCCATAATTTAACTAATACGATTGAATTTGCACTGCACGAAAAAAACACCGAATCATTGCTATTGAATAAATTCAGTTAAATAATTTGGTGATTTATCACCTGTATCAAATGTTGTTGAACAAATGTAAAACTCGTTAAAAAACAACTCGAATAACTTTAACATCACGTTTACTTTTTTTTCAACTTCCACTGGAATAATTAAAATCGGATTTACTGTATCGTCGCTATTGATTGTCGAATTTGATTCGAAAAGAACTCGTAAAGTTCACGATACTTTCTGTCTATTTCCTTCTAATAAGAAGCTTTAAATATATCGGTTTTCGATGGCAAAAAATAGTAAATTGAATTATACGTTGTCTAGACAAATGAAATGAAAATTTCCAGTTGGCATGAATAATTTTTCATCTCTCGGATTACCGACGCTCCCTTCTTTTATTCATCATTATCGTTTCATTTGAACTAAACAATACAATAACACCATAAATTTCAACATTTAATCGATGATAGATGTGTCTACAGATATTTATGCTAATGCATAAATATCTGCTATTTGCATAAATTTCGTTCAATTCATCCCCTGCTAATATTAAAACAACTATAGTTGTTTTATTTTATTTTTTCAAGCGTTTCAACGCCTGTCTTTCCACAATTGATTCACGCTTTTAACGGGAATTCGATTTACGTTAAACGCATACTCATTAGTGATTGATTGTCAGTTCTTTCGATACGATTTAAAATTAGGAATTTAATTAAACCTAATCTGATTTAAAGTGGACTGTGTCCTGTCCGTAAATACATTGCGGCTCGGGATTCAATTGACAATTAAAGGAGCATTTGGTTGGAATTTGTTGATCTCGTTAAGCGTTATAGTCTGAAAAAATTCTGATTAAAACTGGGTTTTTGTTTTTAAAAAAAATTGTCGTTCATGGGGCACAATTCTGCAAATAATCCGATTCCCGTCCAGCCAATATAAATGTAAAATAAGTTGTATCAATTTTTATTATTGCTATATTGTTGATAGAGCGGGTTTTTACTGAAAAAAATTGAAACTCCATCTGTACATTCCAGCGCCATTAGAGCCTCTTTCTGTGTGCGCCGTTTGAATATTTAAATTTTAAGTGAATTTTAAGGACCTTTCCGAATGTATAAATAATGCTTTCACCTAGAATTCACCTTATTTTAGAATTTGGTAAATTTTAATTCAACGAGAGAGCGGCTATAAAGTTGGTTGATTTTCTTGTTGTTCCTACCGCCGTCTAGTTGTAAGTTGGAAAAATTTGATAAAATCGCTGCAGCATATATTCTATTTTAATTGAGTCTGAATTTTTGATAACTTTTCGAATAGGGTGGTTTTAATTAAAACTTCCCTCTATAGAGTTGATTGTTGGAATAAATCATTGAAAAGTGCAAACTTCATTGTACGGTCATCATTCAACAATGACACGCTACATGTTTGCTAATTTACAATCATTTCATCGAAAGGGTTATCGAGATATTGGCTTTTAGTATCAACGAGTCCATTAAAAGCCAATAATATTTTCATCGCGTTGGAGTTTAGCTTTAATTAAAGGCAACAAATGTGATAATATTTGAATTGGTTATAGTTCAAAATGTTCATATCAACCGTGCCTAAGCTGAAACCATTAGCCTCAAATTTGGATATTCGGCATTAAACTCAAGCATCTATTTGGAAATTGCACCAGATGTTCTCATATAACATGTGCATTATTGATCTTCCAGTGAATTAACAGAGGAAATTAATAGCAGTTCGAAATAATTCCCAATCTTCTATTTTGTGAATTCGGAATGTTTGCCAATTGTTATAGAGCTAGATTGATTATATTTACAATCGATCAAATGGATACTAGAACATGATCACAATAAAGCACAGTAATTTTTTGTCCGTTTGAAAAACTAGCAAGATTTGTTTGTAGCTTTACTAGTGACATGACGATAACTTTACAAATACTTACTGGATTATCGTGTAGGAGTTGATAGATAGTTTTCCTATAAATTAAACTAAAACAAACAACATATGCGTATAAAAAACTAAAATCCTTCTAGTTAAGTAGATTCAGTCTGGTTATATAGAAGTCTGATGATCTCACAATAATTCAAAAAGGGGTGACACTTGTGGAAATTCTTGTGGAAAGCACCGCAATTTTGTGGGAGTTGAACCGCAACCACACGCTTTTGCTGTTGTATCAAACGTGTTTTTTCTTCTACAAACAGAATCAATTCAACGATAGAAACATGGGCTAGAATTTATATGGAAAATCGAACAGCTTAGAGGCAACTTTTTGAAATGATTCCTTCATTTAGATCACTTTTCTTGCTTAAACAATTAACAAGAAAATTCGATTTTCGAAACAAAACTCCATGCCTGCAGGCAGAATCGGTTTACAGTAGTTTAACCACTTTAGACAACCCTGTTTCGATAAAGTAAATAGTTAACGAAATATCGATCGATAACCTCCTACTAGACAATTATTCGCATATATGTATAATTTATTATTGTAGTCGAATAACGAAATCCAACGCCTTTGTTTGGGGATAACAAGAGGGTGAATTTTTTCAATAAAATCGGTTATTGTTACCGGTTTCACCTGGCGCCTCCACCATATTTACACATAATCAACCGTCGATTCTCTGATGATTTATTAAATGTGAAATTATCGATTTAAGGTCAATATACGTTTGAAAATATCAAAGTCTATGTAGGTAACAGGATCTAATGGGGGCAAAGAGAACACTTCTTTGCCGAGTAAATTGATAAAAATTTTCAAAAGAAAATAAATGACAGAGCAAGCTGTAAAAACGTCCACAAGTCCTATAAAAAATTTATAAAGAAAAATGTAAAAGAACGTCTATAAAATAGGAATGGAGTAATATTAAGTGCCAGACATAGGAATTCTATATTTTCCACGAATTCCAGCACCAATTGCTTTACTGAATCATGCCCTTGATGTTAATTACTCAAAATTGAACACTATTATAATTGATTATAAGACGATTTGATTCGGTTGAAACTTTCAAGAATCGCATTTCAATTTATGCTCTTAAAGAGGCAATAAGGCGTAAATTTCGACGAATGATCGATCGATTATTGCAAATTTGATCGATCGATTCTCGACATCACATCAATCTTTCTCTTATATTCGTGAATTATCAAATGGAATCAAATAATCCAACAATTGTTCCGAATTGAATCACATTTCTTCTACTATACGAATGTACAATAGAGAGAATTAATGTCACTATTATTATGTTGAGAATCATTGTTCTATATTCTTTGTTATAATTGTCGACATTTATTCAACTGGGAACGCAACGCTGTGCAAGTTTTATAATATTGTTGTTAATCGTACATCAACCTTTAACGTTTCTTTGGAAACGATGAAAAAACATTTGGCGAGGATTGAGTTAGTTGAAAGGAAAATTACCAATTCAGAACAACATTGTAATTTTGCTATTTGTCTGTATTACTTTCAACATTTTGTGTTTGTACGAATTTTTTCCGAAACGTCCAAAACAATGAACAGTTATTTATTCAAATATTGCTCGAATGGAGATATTTTGATTTATTAAAATTCGCTGCTGTTCGGTAGCGTTTCTGTTTCTAACACATTTAATCTTAATGTTAATTTATAATAAACATGAACTGTATATATGCAAATACGTTCCTACACTTCTATTATTATACATGTCTCTTTGGTTGTATTATTTCGTTTCTATTCCCATATATATATAGCATTAAATGGCAAATGTATTTGTGGTAGGGTCTCATAATAAACTGAATTAACGTTTCAACGGAACATACGAGCACGTTTATTTGTTCATCAAAAGACCAACACTTTATAGCTATGTTTTGTAAATTAACTTGCCCTACTTCCAAACTAAATAATCAAAATTACATTTATATTCTGGATATTGTTAATTCTTTACGATCAATAAGCTGAAACAACTTATTTATTGTCAGTAAGAACAGATTTGACAATAACGGCACCATCAAGTCTCCTATATCTGTTATTTATTGTTAAAAATGCTCGAATAACACGATTTTCAATCGCTGGACAATAAAATATCACTTACAGCAAAACAAACAAATCACCCGGCGCCTCCACCATTTTCGCACAATCGATTAGATACTTGAACAAGGAAATTTTGATTAGAAATAAGTCAATAAAAGCGAAAATCCCGGTGTAAATTGAATAAGAACGCCAAGAAAATATAAATTACTGAATATATTTCTTGTACAATACACAAAACCATCACGTTTTTCTATTGCTTTCATGTTAAGATAAATTTGCATTTTATAAAACTTCTCGTCTCTGTTGGAATGACGTGCAAGCGAAACGTTTCTACGGTGAAGTTTGAAAAAATAACACACGAAGACCGCCCGACTCAAGCAATAATTAATGTTGTCTGTAGAGAAATTGATTAATTTGATGTCGTTTCAACTTGATGTAAGATCGTTGGAAATTTGCATCTTTGATGTACGAATATTTGTTTGAATGTTTTGATATTTGTGTACCACTGAAGGCGGTTTCTTGACTATTTAGAACCCATTAGAATTTTACAACTAGGGCAGCATCAAGGTATTTCCCTGAGGATCTACCTCATTCGTCAGGCTTCATTGTTGGCATGGCAACAACTGAGCCCTTTCGCTATATCTGTAAAGGTTTCTGTCGTTTATTAATTATGGCACTGTAAAAACTACTTTATAATCTTTATGATGAAATTACACTTTTTCGTCTTGCTTTTTGTTTTACGCTCAGTTTTCACCTAGCAGATTTTCAATGTTAATCCGAACAGGCTAATTTTTGCCGGATTTAGAATTCAAAAACTATAATAGAAGCAAGAAAACTGTTTAAAATTCTATAAGCAGACATTTTAATATTTTCTAAATGAAACACTTGTAATGCTACAATAATATAGTGTCGTTTGAATTATTTAAACAAAAAACAATGGGACAGAATTTCTAGTTGGAAAGTTCTAACTATTGTTAGAGCACCCTTCAAATTTTCTCCAACTTATTCAACTTAAACTAGTGCATATCCGTATTTTTATCAGCTATTTACCCCGTCTTTGTTGGATTTAGCGGATCTTTTCATACTTGAATACAACCGTTTCGTAAATAGCATTCTAGTACCATTATAGTAATTGCATCGACGTTTATTTTGCGCCTGTTAACGAAAAAAAAGAATTTCTTCTACAATAATACATCCTACATATAGTTATAACGATTCCCTTATTCATTTTAAATNAAGGTATTTTCTATATCAAACGGAATGTTTACGGAATCAAGTCAAGGATGTCTGCTAAAGGAAAGAGAGAACGAGAGGCGAGCCGTCTCAAGCTAGTGGAAATCGTGCGTGAAATATTGCTTTGAAAATGTCCTTTGACATGCTTAAATTACTATAACACATAGTCAACACTATTTACAATATGAACGAAAAAACGTCTCGATAATTGGATTTACGACAACATTGATTTAAAATGATTAGAAAATATTAATATTGAAATTCATCCTATAGAGATATTTACTGTGATAGACAGTCAGTGATAAGCCAAATATAAGCGACATGTTCATTAATCTCTCTGCCTGTTCCTAATTAAGTCTACCTGATCTCTATCAGTATAACGCAATTTTCCATTTGCTTTTAGTATCCACCTACCAAACGTAAAATACATAATACAATCCTTCTTTAATTGCCCATCAAAATGCAAACAACTATTATAATCCTTTATTGTCCTTTGTCAATTCTAATTTTATTAATGGCATGTGGAAAATTGTATGGAAATTTCCATTTAGCAGAAATCTAATAAAATTTAAAAATCCAACAATAAAAATGGCAGAAAATCTATAATTCATCGTGTACAGGTGTCGTAAAATTTGTTTTTATGTTTATTAGCTTGATTGTTATAGATTTAAGTGGCTGGGGCCGTAATAAAGCCTCCAAGATGCCCTTCAAATCTTAATAAAACTTGATAAACATTCAAAAAAATAAAAATAAACGATGATAATATTCGACTGAAAAAACAGTCACACCATTTTTCCAGTCTTGTAAATATTCGCATGAATATAAACAACACTGAGAAATTTTAATTGAAGTTTACGTTGTGGAAACTAGTAAACAAATATAACAAAAGGCATTTATATTAAAGCTTTTATTTTTAGAAAAACTCATAATTAGCAAGTGAAATTCATGAAAATTATTAACGGAAAACAAGCGCCATGAATGTAAAACGTTTAATTTTTAACTAGCAATATTGGTGGATGCGCCGGAAGAAACTCATCAATAATTTAATTTTCAATTTTTTTTCCATTAAATAGCCACATCTGAGATGAATCGATTGAAAATTAACACTGAAAATTTGTACATAATCGTTGACAATTTATTACAGTTCTATTCTACGCTTGAAATGTATGTACGACTGCATTTTTAAGGTATTGCCGGGCGAAAGAATGCATCATTGTAAAATGCACGAGTTTTCCTCTTGAGAGTCGGTACTGTTTACTGTAATAGTTGTTAGAGAAAAGAACAAAGATGAACTTCTCCATTGTTTATCAAATTTTCAGGGCTTGCAGGCGATGCGTTTATTTACGTCTACCGTTACGACTTGGCTTTATAAATTAGTGGAAAATCTAAAGTTAACATACTAGTTTTGTAGGAGTGTTGACATTTTAGAAAGTATTTGGCTTTAATCTCGTTGGAAATCAATGGATTTAACAATACGTCATATGAATTGCAAACTGAAAATAGAACATTATCGTAATCGACTCATGCATCGGTTACAGAATTCATTTTGTCGAATTATCTGCACGGAATTGTTTCTAATTATAGTAATCGAATAATTAAAATTTCATACCGAAATTCTTGTTGTATTATATCTATTGTTGTTTCTTTAATATTAGATCAAAATTGTTATTGTTTCTTGTAAGCCGTGTCTGGTTTGCCTTGTTCGTCTTGTTATTTGAAATTTGTTTTCGTTGTTATTAATGCCTTCTAGCATACTTTAATATTAATATATTCCAGTTGTGTTTTAGAATATTTATAAGGGATCGATGCGAAAAATGGAAAGGGGAATTTTCCAGGTAGAAGATCACCAATTGATGTTGTCGAAAATCGACAATTCACGTTTTAAACAAACATCCATATTCAACGATATGGTAAAGTTTTAAAATTGAAACGTACTGGACCGAAAAATACACTTTACTTGGATTTCTCCGTTGATTTATCCTTTCGTTAAGACGCTGTACAATATATGATTTAATATTGTTAGATTGTTGCAAAAAGGGGTCGAACTCTACGAAGTATGAAGAAGTTTGTACGGTCGACCGGGATTTTAAGTGATTTTCTTCAAGTTTCCAATCGATGGCAATTTATTTTGAAATTTATATTGGCTACATTTGTTCAAACTCGACGAGAGCAATCGGAAGAGAACCAGTAGCTGCCAGTATGTGAAGTTTATGATAAACGAAAAACCTTCTACAAATTTCTCGTAAAAGATCAAACGAAATTTATTTTCAATTTAGTGTTACCCAGTTGTAGAAACTTGTTAATATTTAATAATTTTACGAATTTATTGCTAATTAAAACTCACAATCAATTTAACAGGCTTTATGACATCATTATGCAAATAATGTTATTAATAGTGAAAATGTTTCAATTAAATTTAATTCAATCAAATTTATTAATTTACAAATGTTTTGAGCGAATTTTAAACCGCATAGTGGAACAGTTTTTGGAAAATTGTATAATTTAAAATGGCCAAAAATGCCAATAATATTTTATATTATTAAATCACTGTGAAATTGTAATTTTACTGAAATTCCGTATTTATTAAAACAATAACAACAACAGAGGGTTGATTTATTGCCTTATTTTAAAAATTAATGGCATAGAATCGGGCTTAACGATGTGTTTTTAAAAGATAAACTGACAAGTTAAACGCATATAAGTTGGAGTGTTTTTTTTAAATATTCAATTCAAGACGTATCTCTCTACATAAGCTGAATGATAACAATAATAAAGGAATACCATTAGATATGTCACGGCATGTTGCACAATGCCACCACCATTAAAACGTCGTAAGTGGAGAAATAGAAATACTACGAATAAGAAATCCAACAGAAACTACCAGTAGTAGTAGACGCAATAAGAGCATCTGAACGATGAATTGAATTAGGAAATAAGACAAGATGTTTAAAATGGCGATGTTTTCAGACACTGAAACCTCCAGAACAGTGCAACAAACACGAGCTGCTAGACTGAATTCAAAGTGGTTTTTGTGATGGAATCTCATCCGAAAAGCTGCAATTAGAGTGTTTTATTTGAATGCTCAAAGATAGAAAATTCACATATGCGGGTAAATCAGTGATATGAGCGCTGAAAACTTGTTCACCGTCAATGTTGGCATTGATATTAAGCCGTTCTGAATTGATGGAGACTCATTAATCGATAATTTGGAAATTTCGATAATTCAGACAACGGATGATGGATGATTTTCAACATCAATTATCGGGAAAAAGAAATTTTTAAATTAACCCCAACTTCTTCACTTTTTATATTCCAATTTATAATTGTATTACATTTATAAAATATGAAGGAAAACATATAAAAGCTCTTTCAATGGTGTATTATCTGATCTGTATTTTCTCTGTTTTTTCCTAATTTTGTGCCTTTTGTTTGGAATGCAGAAAAAGTATAAAATGGATAAAGTTAAAACGTTCAATAGGCAATATTGTGCGATGAAATAGGAGAATTTTAAGCTATAGACACGTGGCGCAAGACTATTGTATTTGTTCGAGAAACAACTTTAACTACGTTTAAAAAAATATTGGAACAAATAACGATTGCTATCGTTAAAACTTGAAATAAGCGACGACAAAAATACAAAGATTGATTCATTAAAAAAGTCGATGTGAACTGCTGTCATTAATGATTGCACGCAAATTCAAAAAATAACAAATAATCGGTACCATTCTGGTGCAATCTCGATTTTAATATGGACATTTATCTGTGTTTAAGTGTTTAAAGTAAATAAATTAGCGTTGCTCAAGCTAATCCATCACTGCAGGAAAAAGCCCCCACTGTGGGTTTAAAATCTGAAATCCTCAAAGGCCGCATATTAAATAAAGCAAAAAAAAATAGAACCAAAATAGCTAAATGCCACTATAATTCATTTTACTCATGATTGACAAGTTTACATTAACCAAATATTGGTTTTTCGCTATAACTCAATTTGTGTTCTATGCACGTGGGTGTGGAAATTAAACTACAATAATAGGACTGATAAAACGGCAATTTCGACGAAAAAATGTACAGTACAATTTAGAAGTCAAAAAATGTAGAAAAAACCCGGATCTTCAACCGTGATAGTCTCCAAACTGGGTGATTATAACGAGGTACGTTAAAATCGTTCCACACACCTGAAATATCGTCTGAAACGTATCTATAATTGGCACAATTTGAGATAGTTACCGAGCCCAGAAATTCGTTATCAATCGAGAAAAATCCACAGGCGGTAAAATCGACACTATCGAATATTAATTCGGTTGAATATTTCAACAGCTGTAAAAAATTTACCATAATTTACAAATCTCAGTAGTTATCGACAAATACCTTGATTTTAGAGCTGTTCGAAATTGTCCTGAATTTGTGCAGAATTATCGCCGTTTGGTGCATCTGAAATTGTGCTCGTTTATTGTCAATTTGCAAGCGAAATGAATCGAAAACGTACCTCATTTCTTACTTTAGAACAAACGTAATTTAGTAGAAAAATCGGAAAAAAATGATTTAACACGTATAGAGCATGAATTGAATAGTTTATATCGAATTGTTTGGTACTAAATATACGAGAAAATAGATGGAGCGTTCTTAATAAGGAAACAGATAATGCTGTTATTGATAATAGAAGTAAAGGTGCAAAATTGTTATTAAATTCTTCGACAATCACTTCCAATTGATTCTTGATTAATGTAACATTTTCAATATCTTCAATTAGGTGGTTTTCTATATTTTCCAATATCTCCCTAAAATTATAAAATTCGATGAAACGATGGAGCAATTTTTTGAAGAACTTTACGTTTTTCTATTCCAGCAAACGATCTTCTTGAAACTTTGATTGATGTACGAGAATCTTAATTGTATGAGTTTAACAATGAAACAATAATTTATTTGTGTGACGAATAATAGAAAAATTTTTAAAGATTCGTCTAAATTTGCTACAAATGTTAAATGATCGGTTATTTGAAATCGGTACAAATTTGCAAGTAAATTCATAAACAAATTCGTTAAAATTATCGATAAATAAACCAATGTAGTTTTGCATGTATTTGGATAAATTCCTCTTGTAATATTTCGGATTACTAACAGTTTATCAAAATCCAATAATCGGTTATAAAATCGAATTATCTACAAAGATTTTTGATATTTAATCGAATCCAATAACAAACTCAATTACCACCTTTTTTCGACTGATTATCAAATAGATTGATATTAATTTTGTCGCGCACCAAGTTAAAGAAAAGGCAAACAACTGGACTATTCTTGTAATTAACGGATTCTTCTTGAATTGAAGATTTGATCGAAGTTTATCAAAAATATAGAAATCTAAAATTGACGATGATATGAACAATAATAACAACCAAAATTCGAATATTTTCGACGATTTAAAACCGTCTTCGGTCCATTTAAACGGCGCTACACCGAACACATTCAAAGTTAAAAACAAATACTTGAATGGACCATAGATTGGTTTACTCATCCCCATTCAATTTTCGATTGATGGAAAAATTCGACCGTACTACGCGACGCACTGTCGGCGATTCTCTTTCTGTTTACGATAAAGGCATAAAACGAATCGATTTTCAAGTGACTCGTACAAAAAATAAACAAGAGTAGGAGGGAAAGAAATTGACTATCGTTGTAGTTGTATTGTTTCACAAATCGTTTGATTTAATTGCAACTATCGCTCACGAATCAAACGCAATGGTGCAAAAAAACCAAATAGGGTAGTTGGATTTAGATCCAACTAGAATTAGTTCTGCGGGATTATCGAAAATAACGAGCAAACACAATTTGGAAACAAGCAAAATTTTTATTTAGTGATTATTATTGAGGGAGATACTCGTCAAAACGTTACAGAATACGAGTCCAATTCTACCACCGAATGAAGCAAGCACCACCTACGCTAAGGAAATTTTCACTTAGTAGCAGCTCCTTTTGATAGAGATTATCGCCAAGAAAATGAGTAATTTAATTATAAACGAACCAATCTACCCCTACGTTAAGAAGATAATGTCGGCAAATTTTTATCGAGCCTCTTTTGGTAGATTATCGCCAAAAAGTTGCAGAATACGAGTCTAATTCTATTAAGGAATGCCACCTACGTTAAGGCATTCAGTGAATCACTTTTGATAGAGATTACCCTTAAAATGCCACAATACTAGCCTAATTCTTATCAAATGAACCAAGCTACCACCTACGTTTAAGTCCCAACGCCTACATTGATTGCAAGTATTATTAGCTTGTACTTCAAACCTTATCGATTTGTACGCTCCTTTCGGGGTCTGTTTAGCTGTTATTTTGTAAATAAGATGGCTTGATGGAAGAAGTTACGGTTGATTTTCTTGATTCAAATTTGCGAGTCTTCTCAAAGACAAATTGGCAAGTTTAGAAAAAAATTAAGCACGATTTCGGTTCAAACATCGATTTTATGTTGAATTTCCACCGGTAATTCTGAGTGATTTATTTCTATCGAATAACATAGACTTGTTTATTTCCATATTTTTCTGTTTACTGTTTCAATGTTCTTGTATTTGACTGTGATATTTATCGAAAACTATTGACATGACAATTGTAAGCAATTATAAAGCTACGGTTTTTTCCTCTTTTTGCCGACACGACATCAAACGTTTGAAATAAACAAGCGGAAATTATTTATAAGAGAATTGTTCAGTTGAAAACAGCTTTCAAACAATAATAATAATAATAATATGGAAAACTTTTATAATACATTTAAATATACATTTTGGTTTTTCAATTTGTTCGGAATAATGCCGTTTCGGTTAACACCAACAGGTTGTCGAGACGATTTGAAGTTATCAATATGGGCCACATTGTTATTGTTTAGTGTACCAATCGGGTGTTATATAGGTGAAAATTATCCCAACGTACACGGCTTTTCGTTTGAAGACTATTTGTTGGATTTTGGCTTCTATTTGTATTTATTGCACGTAATTATGGTACTTCTACGTGCCCTACTACAACGAAAAAAAGTAAGAACTGTCTTTTATAGAGTTATAAACGAATTGTTTTTGGTGCGTTTATAATCTATAGTATCTTTGTTCCCTTACGCTTACGTGTATTCGATCAGTAAGACTTATTTGTGATTTATGTTTTGGTACTTTTAGATGATGGAGTTTCTTGTTAATCTATCTCGATTTGATAGATCACTGGTGATCAATAAAAATGCAAAGTATTCGATAGAGAAACGAACGAGGATCTTAAAATATTCAATTTCAACAGGAATTTTTGCATTTTCAATGATTGATATTGTACGATTTATAACTGATTTTGATTTAAACCAATGGATGATTGTGGTAGACAAAATTTCAGTATTTCTAGCAAATACAGTAACTCTACTATTCGGTTTTCAATACGTTATGTTTGTCGGTTTAATTGGTATAAGATTTCATGCAATTTACGATGATCTTTGTAGAGTGTTGAAGAATAAAATTCGTATAAATACAAAGTAAGTATCGATTTATAAAAAAGGAAACAAAAAGGAGTATAAAAACTTATCAAACGGATGTAGCGCTATATTCGAGAGCAAAACTATCTTCAAAGCATTCAATCTCTCGAACTTTGATCAGAAACTATAAGAAGGCGAGCTATTTTTTCTATATTTCTCGCTCTAATTTGTCACTTCTAATCATTGGATTCTAATTAAATCGCTGAATGTTTGTCCTTTTATTTAGATTCGTATTTCTTAAATAATACAGTTTATTTCCAATTTAAAGGCGAAATAATGATGAACTGGACATTCTGGATACAACAAGTGTACTTTATCATCAATTATGGACAATGGCACAATTAATTGATTCGATATTCTCACCAACAATATTGATTCGTATACTAGAAAGAACAGTTTGGACTGTTGCTTTTCTGTATATAATCATCAAATATTTAGCAGGATATGAATGTGAGAATCTCTATGGAATAATTGGTTACTTTATAGTCAATCTATTGGAACTGCTCATCACCGTGTTCTACAGCTGCTCCTACACTACACGACAGGTATTCTAAAAGCCTATAAATCGAATATAACGACGACTATATTCTGGATTTTATTGGATGAGTCTTCTAGAATAACGCACAGTAATTGAGAATTATTTTTAAAATTAATAATTGATAAGTTAGTTTAGAGTTTGTGTGACCCAACTTTGGGTTAATTCAATCAAATTTAATGCCGTGCCATTTGTACCGTAATTGGGACTGGGAGTGACGACAATAGGGACGGCAGCTGATATGTGTAGGTAACCAGAAGGTTCAACAGGAAACGTTGATTGTCAATTCCCCAAGAAGTTGCCCAATAAAACTCAAGCACCTTCATTATTAAATCGGTTTTTCTTGGATCAATCAAGGAAGTGTCGCGTATCATTTGTGTGAAATGTTTCATTAATGATTTATTCAATTATCGCAAAATCGCCATGCTTCTAAATTGATGATTGGTTTTGTGTTCTGTTCTGTTTTCGAATCGTTTCCTGAATTTTTACGACTCTTGGAGGAGTAATGTGTCGTCGTTATATCCGAGATTATACTTGAAAGTATTTTACTATTAAATCGGAGTTATAAATACATTACCGTTTTATGTGGCAATCATTACAATATAAGGCATAATTTTAACCAAGTTTTCAATGTGTATGTTGAGTTTTTATTAAATTTCAGGCGGCTAATTTACTGAAAATTATACCAGAGCTGAGAGCAACGTCTGAGAAATCTCTACTTCAAGTATTGTTGTTTTTTCCAATTGTTGGAGTATTTTTAATGAAATTTCGATTTCAGACGGCGAATTTCTATCTGTTAATGCTGCATGAAAAAGTCACTTTCACTGGCAGTGAATTCTTCACAATCGATAGTCGTCTGCTGTCGTCTGTAATTTGATTAAACATTTAACTGAAATTTTTCTAACGAATCTAATTTGTAGATTATTGCAACTGTTTGTTCTTATTTGATTATTGTATTACAATTTGAGATGGCAAAATGATCATAATTATGTGAAAAATTAAACGGCCGAAATAATAAATATCCTAATTTTACGCCTCCAACAACAGCCTAATATAATATCTTAGTAAATTACGTTTTAATGAGAATACCTGAAATGCTGAGATCCGCAAAGTAGTAGTAGAAAGACGGAATGTAGACTTGCTAGATAATCAATAATGCATTTTTAGAGGCGCGTCTCGTTCATCTAGACTCTATTATAACGATTTTCAACATCAACGAAAATTCCTTAAGCAATTTCACTTAACTAAATTGAATTCAATTTTAATATAGCAACATTATTCTTAATCAGATTTAAATTGATAAATTTTAATAACGAGAATTTCTAACGTTTACTATAAGAGAATCTATTCATCAGATTGTCTTGTAGACAAAAACAAGCCGGCTTTACGGCGGCTCTACGACTTGGATAAAATCTTTAATGAAACACCCTTGTTAAACTGCTGTCTTGTGTGTTACATGGCAGGCACGTCAAGTTTCTGAATAGTACATCCAATAAGAACAAATATCTAGCACATACACACACACACACACACACACTGTTCAAATGTTGGTTTAATATCGGAAACAAACGTCTAATGTAGGAAGATCGAATAATAAAGCAGGTTAATTTATCTTGTAATAAATAGACAGACAAAAATTCTACTCGTTTCAGAAGCATGATCGATTCTTAGTTAATTAAATAAAAGACTGATTGTTGAAGAGAGGAATTGACGTGATGAGAAAACGCTATCTGAATGCTGAGGATTTTTTTTACATGTGAATTCATCGTTATTCCAATAATCACAGACCTGAAGTTTAGGTGCAACCTTTACACCTAAGGGCTCGATTCTGCTAAATAAATGGACAATTTGATAGGGATATAATTACGTTTCAGTATAGCACCTGTTGAAATTCTCTAGTATCAGGTTGAGCAAAGAATTTTTCAATAAACAAGAAAAATGTTGAATTTGTGTAATCTCAAGACATATTCTATTTCAGAGCTAGAATCGCAATATCAGATATTTTATCTCACAGGAATTTAAAAGAGGATATTTGTATAAGGATAAGTATAGCTAATAAGTGTTAGTTTCCAGACCGAAGGAGGAATAATTAAATAACAATATGACAAAAGTTTGAGTCGACTTTGTGATAGTTTGACGTGCAAAACTTCAAACTTATACACTGTATCGAGTTGAAACAGCATTTCAACTTTAACTCGGAAAAATAACCGACTCAAATTAAATAGCGAATGTTATGACAAGTTTGACACAACCTAATGGAGAAGCTTTGGTGCTTTTGTCGCAATTGTTGATAAATCAAATATTGGAAAATCTCTAGTAGTGCAAGTGAACGGTCAACTTAGACTATTCAGTGGTGAAAATTATCGATTTTGCCGTTTAATTCCACCGATTATTGTCAAGAGACTTGAATTGATGGGGAAAATAATATTTGAAGGGAATTTAAAATAGCCCCTTAACCTTCGATACTAATTTTAAACTTATCCATGAACGGCTTCAGAATCCTGATTACCGTACATTAATATTCAAGTACCTGTAATTTTTCACGATCTACGTATCTACGTACTTTCCCTAGGTAATAATTCTTCCAATAAACGAGAAATTCCAATTTAACGACTATCTAAATTTAAATATTCTTCATCTAAACTAGATCTGTATCAATTTTATTCTTATAACAGTTGCCCATGTCCGGTACGCCTATATCGAGGGAAATGCATTTCGATATTGTGATACTCTAGAGATACCCTCTAGTCAGATAGCGATACACCAACAAAACTTTGTTGAGCTCATTTATATTCGTCTCTTTATTCATAAAGAATGACGGCGTGTAGGTGGAAAAGCAAACGAGAAAAAACATTTTCCCTTATAAATTCAACAATAAATTAGTTCAAATAGAACTACTTTGTTAAAATTTATATCATCATTTATTCCACTTGTATGACATTTTGAATGACACGTTAATTATCCCTGCAAATAGTGCCACAAGGAAGGAGACAGGTATAATGTAAAAGAAACGAGCTTTACGATGTTAATAGATAAATGTCCAGAATCGGAAATTCGGTAGAACGCCGAGTTTTTTTTGAATAAAACTCGTTATTTTCGCGATATTATTATTCAGAGCGAGTCATCTTGGGATTAGTATACCCGGAATAAAAAAGTGATATGTAAATTACCAAGACTTTTTGTTGGAGATTCTTTAACAGCGACAAAATGCAATTTCCAGCGTAAATCTCATCCGATTCCCAGAAAAATAAAGTTTGACTATACATAGACGTGTTTTCCTACTGTCAGGGACGTGTAATTTAAAGTTTCTGCGTGTTTTCTTCGCGTACTCCGAAATATATCGTTGTGTGTGACGAAACAAGTTTGATTTTGTAACGAAATAAGTTTCTCATAATCATGAAACTTTAATGCAATTTTGTAAAAGTTGCATCCATATGAATCGTTATACAAAATTCGTTTTAAAGTCGATATACGCCTCGGTGCACTTTATATTTACGATGGAAATAATTAAAAAAAAAACTCAACTTTATGTCGTCAATAAATAACGACGTGCTATAGTCACGCTGTAACGAATAAAGTTGACATTATTCTCGATAATTTACGTGAAAAGTACAAAGTTTAAACATCGGACACGAGACGCTACAATTTTGACTCTATTTATGTATTTCTATTGTTTGAAAATTGTGGAAACTTTAATAATCACAAGATTTACGAGTAAATTTTCCTAAACTGGCACAATTAATGATTTTGAGATGACTACTTGTACAAGTCGGTTGATTATGTGAATTTCTTAGAATAACGTTGTTATTTTATAATTAAAATGAGGCCCCGGTATAAATAAATAACTTTATTAATTAATAAAACGGAGATGAGTAATTTGTTTGCAATTGATGCAAATAGGGGGCAGTTAATAATAAACGATAATAGAATCAAATTAATTTTCCATATTTATTACCTAATATTAAATTTTATTAAATTAGCAATCGTCAGAATTGTTATCCGCCAGTTGTAGCGAAATTTAATTAGAGATAAGTGGCAAGATGTTAAATTGTAGCAATATTAGAAAAATACAAAAAATTGCAACAATTCAAGGCGATTTCAATTGGAAAAAACGCCACAACACATTGAAATTAATGATACTTTAACCAGTTGTTTGATATAATTTTTAATTTCGGAGCGAGATAATTGCAATAATCGTTAAAGATTGAAAATGAATTGTGAAAAGAATAGAAAAGTTTGTTTTAAAATAAACTAATACTACCACCTGTTTGTGCCGAAAGCTTTGAAAACAACAAGCGAATCAAACCACTCAATCATTAAAGCAAACTTTTCTACTTTCCACTTAAAAGTTTCTGTTTTGAAAGCAACCAAGTTTATATCTAACATTGTTAATGTCATTACGATTAGTCGCTATTTGTTTAATTTGTTTCCACATTTTCCCCCTTGTTTGTTTTATGTTTTAATGATAATTTACAACATTTAAACTTGTTTTCTTTTGCTCTTGTTTTAGATTTTTTCATAACGAAACAATCACTATAATTGTTGGGAATTCTAAAGCTTGCAACTGTGACAATTATAAACGGTTCTTGTTAAATAATTTATACAAAACGGACCGAGAATCTGTTGACATTATCATACATGGTCATTAATAGAATCGTTGTATTCTCTGTTATTTACAGTGATTTATCTATTGTTTGTTCCATCGAAGTCGGTCAAACAATCCCTAGAATATTATAGCAAATAATTGATGATTTTGGTATGCTTTTGATGGGTGAGCTCACGAAAATCATTATTGATTAAAACATCATACAAATATAAATTATTAATTTCCGTTCATGTTGTGAATTATCGAATTCATGTTAGATACTATTATATAAACTACAGCTATTTATTTGGATTAGTAAAAAAGTGGCATAAATACCGGATACTGCATTAAAAAAAAATCATCGGAAACGGAACAAAAATAGAAAAGGAAGCGGAAGCAGAAACAAAAAAGAAAGAACATTAATTACCAGGTAATAACATTAATTTTCATCGATTTTCAAGATTGAGAAAACTCTCTCAATTAGCGATGTACTGTAAGAGAAACATTGGAAAATTGAGAATATTCGTTAAATTATAGAGGAAAACATGGAAAAACTTTTGTAATCTAATCAACCAATATTTTCCAAAATAGAAACGCTCTTACATAAGATATTCCTTGAAATACTCTCTCTAAGTAGTATTCGTTGCAAAATTATGAAATAATGAAAATATTGATTATTAAAAATTGAGAATTTTTTGCCACCATCTCGAATATAAAAATATAATGTGTGCCTTTCAGTTGCTGACAGTTTTACGAAAAACTAACAAACTGATTGAATGATTTCCTCGACATTTAAAAAGCTCATTCAATTTGTTATGTACTGTAAGAAAATCATTTTTCTGTAAGACAAAGTTCACTTGAAATTTTTCAAAACAAGAAGCGCTTTAAATAGCCCTTAAAATGCCCTTTCTACTATATACATTAAAATTTCTCAAGCGGGATCTCGATGATTAAATATTGACAATCGACACCGAATCAGAAAGAACTTGTACTCCGAACTTTCCAATTTCAATGAATTCGTATTACCTAAATTAATAATTTCTGTTATATCTCCGTTAATTAGAGATCTTTAGAAGATTTAATAGAATCTCCTTAATGTTTTGTATATTTCAACACATTTGAAATTAATTAAACACGAGATTTTTATTTATTTCCCAATTCTAAAAATATCCAGATTCAGGTAGCCGACCTTAATTTATTACAATTTTATTTTTCGTTGTAATACAAGATATAATAAATTACCAACAACCCCAACAACTGATGAATCTTATCATGATTGAAGTCTAACCTTTGATAATAATAAATATGAATATTAAGGTAGAATAGGGTGGGATAAGGAGATGAGAAGAATCAAAAGCGGAAGTATTTTCGATTAATTTACTTGTTTTATTTATAAAAATTTTAATGATTCAGACGAATTATAGAGGTAGAAAAATATATACAAAATCACGTTGATAATGTTGTTCAGCAGTTTGTTAAAGACTTTAACAAGCAGATTAATTATTATGTGTCCGCTTACAGTGACTTAATTTTTACTGGAAACCGACATATTCCCAGTTTTAAGCCTTCTATTACTCAACAAAGACTATAATATACAGGAATGATGAATTTTGTAGACAAAGGATACGTTGTCTGTCTAAAGGAAAACCCTTTTCAGCATAAATATAATTGTTTACCTAACGAAGCAAACTTTATAATTTGTCCTAAAATAAGGGACGCCTCTTTTATCTTTGTTTTTATAAATACACTAGAATATTAACACGAGTATCGACAAAAAAAAATAAAGGGCATAGTCTGATGAATATGTTAATAGAATGGCATCTTTTCATTAATAAAATAATTCATCACATGAGTTTGTAACGGAATTTGTGAGTTCGCTAAACAGAACCAGGATACAAAAGCGCCTTGGCAGTTAATTAAACTTAATCGAAAGGTACCCCGGTATTGTCCTGTTGTTGTTGTTTATAAAGGTGTATGTAGAAAATCAATGGAGCTGGAAACCGCTCAAAAGCAAACTTCAAAGTGTAAACTCTAACAGAACAAAATAAAACAAATTTCTATGCAAATAATAAAGGATAACAGTCAATGAAAAGTTCAACAAATTCAATTATTAGCGATAACGAACATAAACCAATAAAACCGTATTTTCTCATTATCGTTTTATAGTGAGTTGCTCGTCCGGAATCGATTCGTATCAAATAAACAACTGCATTTGTCGTATTTACGTGAGTATATCTGTAAATAAAACTAGATTTCTTAAGACTTATTTGTCAAAATAATGGGATTTACTGATCGGTTTTGTTGTCATGCGTTTGGAAATTTTCGATTTACCACCCGACAAGAACATGTCGTTGTTTGCAGTTTGCCACAATGTCACAACCAACACAATTGTGCAACAAAAGCACAGTTCCGTAATTTATGTCCACAAATACAATACAAATAACGAGAAAAATTTTAATTACAACACTAGAAAATTGCAGCGGACACAAAACGTAATTCGCTAATAGACCTTAATGATTTATGTATAATTATGAATTGAATAGAGAAAAAACACTGATTGACGTATAGAACATTGCAAATATTTGCGGTGTAATTATTTCGCTTCACATGCAAATTTAGCCTTGCCTTCCAGCAACCATTATTGTAATAGTTTAATTAAAAACAATTTTAATCTGTTAAGTTGACGAACGAATCTTTTCTACAATTCCCCAAGACTTGCAGTTGATTACACTCGCTTGTATAGAACGATAGAGTTTCTCTGGATATATAGCCGAGATCTCCATTTAATAAACTTCCATTTAAGTATTTCTGAATGGCTGGATTACTTTCGAATATAAACTTTTATAAATTATATCCAAAGAAATTTCTACAGATTTCTCTTTTTCTAATTTATTGAAAATTGGCGGAACGAAATCAAATTCCGAGGCGACATAGATTCTCCATTTGTATCGACTTTCAATAAACGCCAACTAAAATAGATAAAAATTACAGTCTTGTTAATTTCAGCAGCCGAAGATAGAGGAGAGGGTGCGAAATAACGCCCAGAAAAAATTCGAATGACGTGGGTATTTTCTCCGGTGACATTGATTGACGAAAAGCATTAATCACAAATGTACACCGAATCTTGTGTGTATCGCTCCAAAAAATGTTGTTCAAATTCTGATTGATTTAAAACAATTTTTTTGGAAAACACACCGAAATAGATCGGGCAAAATTGTTGGAATCGTTCAACAGTGCCTCTTCTCAACCACACGAATCGCGTTAATTTCGCCTAAAAGTTCAACAATTATTTTGCTTGCAGGCACAGCTGTAATGATCAAATTTGACAGGACTTAGAATCGATTCTTTAAATAATGAAATTTGCGCCAGGTCAATGTGGTGATGGTGGGCCGTCCAAAATTTGGCTACATGTACTTACTTTCGATCCAAATAGATTCAGTTGTTGGTTATTTCAGTTGCTCGTTGACTGACAATTTTCAAATTTTATAAATAGAATTGGGGAAACGCATGTAAACGAGTGCATTTCTATTTACTCAACTCCGAGAACAATATCAAATACTATTACTTACCCATAATCTACTTAATATTCGAAAAACCGTTGATAGCGATAACGGTAAATTGGAGCTTTATGCAAGACCAAAGAGCTGTTTGCTTGTTTTTTAAACTTCCATTCGAGTATCTTCAACGTTTATTGAAAACAAATAAGACGATGGTGGAAATTGGGGCAAAACCGGCTTTCCGGCTTGTATTTAAACAAATCCCCGCTTTTCCAATTGATTAGGATTGATTCCCCATCGAAATTGTTTCGATAATTTTCCAAACGGCAAAATGCAAATAAAACTAATTACTAAACATCGACACAAATTGGAGTTACTGGTTATAGAGTAATTTAATTTCAATTTAAACTTTAACACTTGGGGGATTTGTGATGGGTAGCTAGTTGCAATCTGCTTCAATGCTAATTTAATATCGTGATGCACAAACAGTGCAGCCACTAGAGTGTATTATTTGCAATTAGCCAAAAAAAATAAAACAAAAATCCAATAATTTAATTTAACATTGAGATAGTTATAAAGATTCCTTATCGTAAATTACGCAACCATTTATTCTATCAGTTGTTCCAAATTTAATTGAAATTTCAATAATTATCAATTTAGAGGCTACAAAGTGACGAAATCTTTAAAGTAAACAATATCAATGAAGCTCGAAAATATTCATATCCCTATCAATATTCATTAGTTGCGTTTTTTGGGGGTGTATTGATATCAACAAAAAGATGATTAATCCGCCCCATCTTCCACCCTCGAAAAGAACCACATATTCGCAACAACAACAACAAAAGGACGACTTAGAGCCTAGAAAATCGCGCAGGACTCCGATATTATCCCATATACGCGATTCATTCACCAACACATAGACAAAACAGGGCCAACGACGGCCGCGACGACTAAACGACGAAACAGTCGACTATCGGCGTCCGTTTCGCGCACAAGGTTCAAATATACTTCCTCCTTTCCCCCCATTTTAGACAAAACTATAAGGAGAAAAACAGCAACAAATCAAAATTGTGTTGTGTTAATTTTTCAAATATTTCCATAGAGACACGAGAATCGATGGATTTGGGGGTGATTTGTTGAACTATTGGGGAGAATTTCTGAAAGTTTCAGCTTTTTATCGGAATTGTTAGTGGCTTTTGATAGAACGGACGAAACTCTAAATGGATAAACGTTGAGGAGTGAACAGTGGCCGTTTATGATAGAAAAACTCGATGAATAATCCGATTTGAGGAGGAATCGAAACTTTCTATTATTTTTGAAAAAATTAACAAGAACACTAATTGATGGAAATGGATAATGGATGAAATAGAGCGATGTTTTTATAGAAATCGGCGATTCTATAGTCTACCCTTGATGAGTTTTAATAAGGAATAATAATAGAAGGGTTACTTTGGTAACGTCACTATTACAACAGTGAATGTGTAAATCAACGTGTCTAATGATTAAATATACAAATTGGATTACACTGGATTTTCGTCAATTATTCCGCAATTAAATAATTGATGGTAGCTGGCCGGAAGCGGTAGATTCTCCTTCTTCTTCCAGTAAGTAATCTCGATTATTTCGCCAAATTTTCCCCTTTTAATAACAAAAAAAAATCACGATTGTCAATGTCAACTTGTATTATTTTAAACGATGAAAAATACGATATTTATCCTAGACACTGTACGTATGATAAGATATCATAAATCGACCTTAAGATGCGTATCGTGTGGATTTTGTTTATAACAAGAGACTGGAATATTGCAAGGATTTACGTACGAATATAGGGATCCGATTTGGCTTTCCACCCCAAGAAAAACCGTAGTTTACGACTACACTTTAAACTCATTTTGGTTACAACGAAAACGGTTTTTTAGATAAAAATATCTATTAAATAATAAAAAACCAATTTATTTTGAGTAGTAAAACAGCTACAAAGATTCGGTTATTATTGGAGCTTTGAAATTGCGTTTCATCATTGTGTTGGAATCCTCAAGACCCTCTACTGATAAAAATATTTAACGATAATTCGACAGCCAAATATTTGCCATTGTTAATTTTATGTTAATTTTACGAAAATTTCCCAGGCAACTACATTATCGCCATTCATTGTCAAATGAAGCTGAATCGATTGTTCCAACAAATAATAATAAGGCGTTTATCGATCTTTGAAACGAGCAACGAATTCTATAAAATGTTACAAGAATTCGAATAGATGTATCGGTCTAGTTGTCGACTAGAACTTTTCAAAATTGCATTAAATTTTACGATTATGGCAAAATGGAATTCTCGTCTCACAAACTTACTTTGCTACAAAATAAAACTTATTCCATTGCAACAACAAAACAGATTCTCTATTGCAACAAACTTTAAATTACTGGTCTGTGACAGTCGGATAACACGTACTAAAACCCCATTTTTCCGGAACTTGAATGTGATTTACATCCGAAATTGCATCGTGTCCCCGTTAAGACAGATTGTAGGCGAAATATCCACTATAGTAAGCCCTTAAAACTCGCTTTAATCTAAATATTTTATTGTTATAAAGTTTTTATTCAAAAACCAGCTAGAAGAAGTAGAATTGTAATGATGTGTGTAAGTCAACTTTCCACTTCCTACTTGACAGTGACTCTAAAGTATCTCCCCGGAGGAAATAAATTTAAACGTGTATCATGAATAAACCCGCATTTCTTTCACTTCAATTTTTTCAACAATTTGGGGTAAAATGTTTAAGATATTCGCCCATAATGAGATCCATCCGACGGTATAAACTACGCGGAACTTCTTTGTAACACAACATTAGAATGCTACGTGGATTTACGGGAAGAAATCCCCTTTCAGAGGGTGTAATTTTTTAAATCACATCGAGATTTGAAAAGGGAAACACAAATGGAAGACGGGCTTTCACTTTAATTTACTCATTTAATGTGATGAACGTGTGTTGTAGATTTAAATTTAGGCACACATTTCACTGCAATATGGAGCCTCTAAGCTCATTTAAATGATTAAATATTTCGATATTTATTCATTTTAGAATCTTCCAGTAGAATTTGCAGATTCACAATGAAATCGATGAATAATAAAACGATTTTTCTAAAGTTTTGAATTGAAAACTGCATATGAACATCTGATGGAAATACATTTTCTGTCATCGGAATACTTCCGTTATAGATGAATTTTAAGCGTATCTCTTGGGGAATCTTAAAATTTATCATTTCCTTTGCATTTATAGTAGCTCGAAGATGACTCGGCTCAATTCACTATGAAATAGCAGAAAATTAACACAAAAGAATGATTAATTAACAAATCCACTAAATAATCGTTGACTTTTTACTGTTTATTGTGTCGTCAAATCATAACTGTACTTCAGTTGTAATATTTGTGAATTCTCCAATGCGGAGAGTCTCTTTTTCACGATTCAACAACGGGAAAATTGATGTTTATCATTTCTCCAAATGTCACTCTATTCATACGAGAGACTCGAAAAAATTCACCTATTGTCAAGAATTTTATTCCATAGGTGAGGAAATTTCATATGATAAACGTTCATGACATATTCGGCAAAAAATATTGATATTGAATGGGGGATCATACTGGTAATATTCAATGGATCAACATATTGCTGTGTTCATATCGGGATTGTTGATGGATCTGGGCCAGATTCTTATTGTGCCCGTTATTTTCCGCTATATTAAACGGAAGTCCATATTCTGTAACTCGATTGAATATCGCTGGTTATAATATTTAGTAAAGTTGCAGAATATGAGCCGTATTTGGTGACGGTACGGAAAACCTTTGTAGTATTCGAGAGTTTAATTAATTTTAATTTTAGTACAAATTTGGACTATTTGCGTAATTTTACAGTCGAACAGTCAATACAATTCCATATCCGATGTAAAGCCAAATCGAAATTTAAATATTCAAGGTTGTTATAAACTATTTTTATCGCTATTATTTAGTCGATAATAAATTGATTGGAAAAGTTCAGCGGCATTTCCTTCACGATATTCACTCAAATCCACTTGTCTATCTTCCATATTCATAACAAAATCAATAATATCATTAATAAATTTCAACATTTCCCATCAGAGACGAGTTAACACACGCATAACAATGATGAAACTTATCAATAGAATCGATAAACAGATGTATTTTAAAGGTTTAACGATGCCTAGGACCGGAACTTGATCAAAACCGGAATGTATTTTGGATGATTCAATTAAGGGACCTCTCAATTAACAAATCATTTCCACTTGGATAGTTGTAGTATAACAGACTGTTTCACCAGCTTCAAATTATGGTAAATATTGACGACCCGAAATATAGTTAAATATTAATAAACAGACTGCGGGGGGAATTTGACTCTAAAAGAACTTGAATAATCTTGAACGGTGCAAATCATTGATTAAACAAAAATATTTCTATTACAGTTAGCAATCATAAATTTTCCCACCTGTCTCGTAATTGTTGCTAATTAAAGTTGGACACGTTAATGACATTTACCGTTCAAAAACAACGAATTCTTCACAAATCTCCTCTAATTGGTGAATTTTCTAGTACACTAAACGTAGATCTCATCAAGTATCCAACGTTGAAGATTACGAATTAGTCTCGATTTCTTGATAATCTCCGTTTTTTGGGTGGAAAACCCCACAAATTAACAATGATGATTGTCGGTAAATTGAAAATTACTTCCTGTTTGCTAGTTAAATTCACTACATCCTGTTAAACAACTTTTGATGGAATATCCAAACACGAAAACAATAAAGACAATAACGATAATAACGCGAAACTGTCTAATATAAAGGTCGCATTATAATTCCTTTATTGTTTGTTTATCAATCATAGGATATTGGGGTTGTTTTCGTTGTAGCCCGCTGGAGTATTTGAATGCGAATGCATCATTTATTCGAATGACTAATGAAAAATTCTAACAATAAAAATCAATTTTGCTTGTTTAACTATCGGGATGATTTTCTTCCATATATTTCCAACAGAAAAATGGATAATTCCCGACAGAAAAACGGGAGCGAACAGTTTGATTGATAGATGTTTCCCTACCTCGGTTACAGTTTTTTCGCCGTACCGCCCTACATGGTGAATGCCCATTTTTTAGATGTTTGTGAATTTTAAAATGATTTTATATCGACTCGACTGAATCGAAAGCATACGAACAATAAGTAAGAATTTTAGAAAATTTATCATTTTTGTTATTAACGTTGTAGGTTTTATCGACATAATTCGATCGATAGTTGTGAAATTTTAGTTAACATTTAACCTTATCGATAACATAGAAGGATAATGGCGTTGTTAAAAGTTAATATCGTCGAAAATTCGGACGACGATAAAATTAATAAAATATTTAATAAGTTAAAATTGTAAATTATTAAAGTTTTATCGTCTTTGTTTGGATATTATTTAAACTAAAGTTGCGAACGTTTGTTTTATAGCAGTTCTAATAATTTATTTTGGTTATTCTATCAGTTTTTTCAATTTCTTTAAAAATTGAAGTATGCTTTTTGTAATTTATTTAAGCTTTGACCTTCGCTATTTTTATCTCGAAAAAAATCGATATTATTTTAAATAATTGAAATATCGATTATTTTATATGGCGATTTGTTTATAAATTTTAACGTTCATTGTTTACAAAATATGTCGAATTTGATTTTATTCAAATTCATTAATATTTCAATTAATTAAAATTTCAAAATTCCATCTAAAATTGAAATTATTTTTGCTGCGGTTTCGAATAAAATTTTAGTTAATAAATGAAACTACCTATACACCTTACGATAATTGAATACGATCCTTGAAATTTCAACAACTGTTGAAAATATTTATTCGCCGATAGTAAACAATAACACGTGTAGACTGGTCGAAATTTACAAAGCCGACCCCGAAAGGTAAACTGTTTATTTCGGATTGTGGATTTTACGTCGAAGAAATCGTTCACCAACCAACTCAACAACGATTTGGCTCCTTCCAGGCGGCAATTTCACACAAATTTCGATATTCCATCGATGGAATAGAAAGGCAAGGGAGTCTAAAAGTGAAACTTAGTTCTCCGCATAATTAAGTTCGTGTGGTTTAGCGAGATGTGGTTCTTATGCGAGAAACAATAAGTTGTCAATTACTGCAAGTGGTTGTGAATTAAAGTGAATTAAATCTCGATTCCAAGGGTCGAATACTGTAAGTTGTGGGTTGATATTGCGCCGATCTAGACGGGATTGTTGTCAAAAACCTACAAAACCGAATAGACTTGGACCCAATTTCGAGTAAAAAAGGACCACCCTTGAAATTCCTATTCGAACAAGACAATCTTTGTAGACTCGATTTTTGTTTTGTTGAGGATGAAAACAATAAGTACCAATGTTGATTAAATGAATTCCGTTGAAAAAGTTTGAAAATACGATTTATTTGCGTTTATAGTACGGAAAAGATGAAGTTCCAGTATGTAAACAGCACAGGAAATTGTTGTCGAAGAACACATCCCTCCATTCTACATTTACAGAATTTACATCACTTCATCATAGTACAACATGAATAAAACAAATGTTAATTTTAGTTTGAATTCATCAAAGTTTCCCAACTACTTCCCCAGGATATTAAGCTAGAAACTCCAGTTTTACAATGATTTACTCTTTTGATCTTCTCCAACTATTCGTTTTTCTATAATCCTCTATTGTTGGGAGACTATAACAAACCGAAAATTATTTCTACCCTTTTAATAAATAATCCATCAATTTTAATTATGGATATAAACTGAAAATTGTCTACCGTCTACTGAATTATTGTTATTATTAAATTATCGCCGGCTCTAAAACTATCGGTTAACAGCTTCCACAAAATAACAATATAAGTCGACAATGGCTGTTCCTACAGTAGTAGTATCGAGTTTTATTAGAATATACGGAATGTTCCATGTAAACTATAAATTTCAAAGCTCCTCCATTTTTCCCACACATAAAATACGATAGCGTAAAAGTGATGCTTTCAAATTACCCTGGATAATAAAGTCATGATGACTTAACGTTGTAAACTATAAAATATTAGAAATATGCGCATAAAATTTTATTTAAGCAAAACTAGAAAGGGCCACTTTACTGTGTTGGCTTTCTAATTCAATTTTCTATTCAATTGTTGTATAACATTGATAGCTTTGCCGTAAAAAGTCGAACAATAGCTTTGAATTCTTGAAACTACCCCAATGGTGGCAGTTTTGAAACAATATTTGCAATGTAATTCCAACACAATTTCCCAATAGCGGTTGTTTTGCTTATCTCGAAATAGTTTAATAAACTGTTGACAATGGAGAGAATGGGCTACGATTCCTGTTAAATTCGATATGTGCTTTTAAATTGAACATTTTCGTTTAATGCCCTCGGAAATTACTAAATAAACATTACTAGTATTCGAATTATTTGCATCGAATAATCGAATAAACAATTTCTTGTTCTTCTAAGGGACGAAATGGGACCAGATCGAATTTAAAATAGCGTAAATTTCGCTTTAACCAACGCCTCTTTATTGAATTAAATATGAATGGAGTTGAGATTTAAGATTTATTATTAATGGAAGGAATTTGAAAATTATAGAAGCGTGAATATTAAATCGTAATAGTTGGCCTCTTTGTCTACTAATAAGAAAACCAATCTCTTTGTCTACTTTGTCCCTTTGCAATTTCTTTGTTAATTAATTAAAAAGTTGATACTTTATTTAAAACGGACAAAAGGGTGGAAAATTCAATTAAATCTCGTCTTTCATTCGAAAAATTCTAATCTTATCACTCGTTTTCTTTAATCCACAATAGTCTGTTTAAAACCAATTCTAATGAATAAAATTAGCGTTTTTTTAATCTTTAGAGTGCATTCAAGACTACAACAACGACGATTAAATGACGGTGCATTCTATTAGTTTTATCATGACTCTAGTTGTAATAGCAAATAATGAGGATGAAAACTAAGATAATTTTAAACGGAATTAACAATAAATCTTCATTCTAATATTTCAAATTTTCGACTATTTCTATAATTAAACAATACATTTAATCAGATTTATTGGCCGTTTTAAATTGAATTGCGTCAAGTCGTTGTGGTCCTACTAAAAAAAATATACTCCTGAACTTTAATCATTGTTATTTCAGTTGAATTCAATTAAATCGCGTATTGGAACGTTATTTTAACATTATATTGCAAGAATATTTTTTTAGTGTCTTAAAATAATATTAGAGAAAAATTAGATTTGTGCAAATTTATTGTTAATATTGAGCGAGTAATAATTTGTCTAAGGCTTCTTTGCTATTTCCTATTTCTTCTCAAACTATTTGGGGAGATAGTTTCGTTAATTTACAATTGTGCGTCAATCAACCGCAGTTTCACCTTTAACTGCTTCCATAATTGAATATTCAATTTAGAGACAAAAATTTTAATAGAAATAAATACAATAATGAATAGTAATAATAGTAATCAATGATAATGACCAAGTACGCTTAAGAGGCGTCATTTTTACATATGTTACCTGTAAAAAATTGTTTATTGCTTCACATGATCGATTGCTATTTTAATCGATTATTCTGACATTGTCTAACAATTTCGTTTATTTAAAATACAACAAAATAACGATTCGTTCAAGCATATTGGCGTCGTTTTACAAACTAAAAATACTAAAAATTTCCTCAAAAAAACCAAACGAATCGGTTAATTGTGGTCAAACTACAAAAATAAATCGCATTATCGCCTAGAAAATGTGTTGAATGTTTAAATTTCTACAATATAAATCACCATCAAAGACGTTATTGATTTGTTTTCCGTCACCATTAGAATATTATTATTAGTTTTCAATATATTTATATATCGTTTTATCGATCTATCTTCTTTTTCTTTAGTGAATTTTATTGTTGGATTTGGGTTAAAGCCAAAATTTAACAAATTCAGATAGTGAAGTGAGAAGACATCAAAATCAGTAAGTTAACATCAATCCCGATTAGAATTCGAATTATCGTAAAACATTTTAATGGAAATTCAACGATTATAAAGCGTCGTAAATTTAATTGATCCTCGATCCACTGGCAATAACTCTATCTATTTTATTCATGTTTAATTTTAAATTTAGCTTGACAAATTTCGTGGCGACTTACTAAAAATAATGCAAACTGTAATTAAAAAAGGGTGCAAAAACAAACATGTAGGCGTGCAAAACGGAAATCTATGAATAACAGATCAGTATAAAAGCTATTTTGTTCTAATAATAAGAAAATAAAAATTAATTAATAATAGACCAAAAGTGTGGGATTATTTCGTGTGAGTTCAGAAGCCGGCGAGAATATTACAAAAACTCTATTTACATATAAATGCGAAATGTTGGAATGATATGCGAGACAAAACCGACGTGTACAGGTGGCTAAAAGCTTAAGCTCTGAGACAAAAGTCGGATGGTCTGGGATTTTATTTTCGTGTTGTCGTATTTGATACGATGGGCCTTTCGGGGGATATTTAAGAAATTTTCAGGCGTAGAGATGTCGTAAAATCTACCCCCAAAGCAATAAACTAGTCGGTTTATTATCGCTTTTTCCATATTAACGATTAACATGACAATTAAATTGGGCTTATTCCAAGATTTCGCTTTTATCTCGGTTTAAATCGAAGTAAAACACATTCTTTGTGGAAATCAATCCAACTTAATCAATTTGCATTTTCAATTTTGGCCTGTTGTTCGAAGAATTGGAATTGATAAATTTGATTTAAAGACACTGAAAGCGCCAATACTGCAATAAAAAGCGAAACGTTGATCAAATTAAATGGTTTATTAGAGATGAATGAGCACATTTTGGGCAAAGATCCAGGAGTGCTTTTATTTTTAATGGAAAGACGGCAAAAAGTAGCAAGCGTGTTGTATTGTATAGGTAAAATAAAACAAAAATTGAAATAAATGACAGCGAAATTTCCATCTACCCTCCGAAATCTATCGATCTACGGTAACAGCTGTACCGTCAATTTGTCGCAAGCAAACGTAATAAAGTTGATATTTAAAGGACGAAAACATAGACAATAGAGAATATGAAACGGCGAATCAATGTTGGGATATTTTGTTAAATTTCGAAAAGCAGCTCTAAATCAATAACCGTGGCAATATTTCTATTATATATTGAAGAGTTGTGGGGAAAGAATGGGCAATATCGGCGTCCCTGTTTTCGTTGATGATATTTTGATTAAAATTCGTCTTTCAATAAAGAAGGAATTTAACGAGAACGGAGTTTCTAATTTCCAACAATTACCAAAAAAAAAAACAATCGAGATTGTAAAAGAAAACAATCGGAGAATTATTTTTATGTTGGCGAAAGTTTTCGAAGAGGCAGAAGAACGTTGTAAAAACATACAATAAACGAATATACGAATAAATGTTGATTTTTATAAATGTCGAGACCATTGTTATTGAAATATTGTTTTATCCTTTTATAAAATTTTGTTTAAAATAACACGCCCATGTATCTGATTATAACATGATAAACAATTTCGTTAGCTAAAATAATTCAACGTTATTCTATCCAATCATTCGGATGGAATTGATACATTTTCAACGCGTGATGATCGATGATAGTGCCATTTTCGATATTTTCATAAAATACAGCCTTATGAGTAAGATTTCGAACATTATTGATTGCCATCCAAGGGTTACATGTTTTGCATTTTTTTTTCTTCACCACCTTAAATTCAAGCACCACTTTCCAATCTACCACTCGAACTTTTAATGGAAACAAAAAAAAAGGGCAACGATATTGTAATATAATACTGGAGCTCGTTTTTCAGGCACTTTTCTAATTGATGTTGACAAAATCAGATCAAACAATCCAAACTAGATTCCACGACTAATTAGGATTGTTTCCACAATGTTTGAGATTATTAAATTCAGTCAAGTTTTAAGGGTGCTTTTCTAAAAGCTTAAGTACTACTGGAAACTTTACGAAACTTTTTAGAAAACAACTGAAGATATTAAACGGGTTTAGATTGTAGATATAACTTTTTGTTATCATAAATCGACTAATGAATATGAATAAACATGTCTACCAAACACTGATTTTAAGTAATCTCCTTTTTCTACAACATAATCAACGACGGACATAAATTTAAAGTCACGTCTATATTGTGTGAAAGCTGATGCTCAATTTAAAGCCGATAATCAGTTACCTCGACGATTTAATTTATATCGGAAACAACTTCTATAATGAAGAGATTGAATTGAATCCAGTCCGCACATAAAATAAGTATTGTTTCGGTTATTAAAAACGATAACCGCACACAATACGGCTGATTGATGTAATAAAATATGCAATAAAACGAGGCACTTTGGGGAAAATTGCAATAATATAACGTATTGTTTATATTTACCTCAATTTAGCCAAATTCAACAACGTCAAGGATATTATTATCAACATTATAATTAAATTAGAAAAAAACGACAAAACGATATTTTAACGTGACAAATTAGGAAATTTGTTCTCTACACTAGAACAACAAGACGTCTCTTCCATTAGAATAGCCTGCAAGTATTCAAAACGATCTTCTCAGTCAATTAAACAAGGGACTTTGCAATTTGTTTTAACACAAAGGACAGCTTCCGTATGTTATTTGTCAAATAATTGCTAGCATAAAGAGCAAACATTTTCAAGGCACAAAGTCAATAATTGTATATCCAATACAAAGTATTATAGGCTAAATTAAATTACATTACGAATTTCCAACGAAATTCCATTGAACATTATTTATTAGACGAATAAATGGTAGTCGTAATGAACAATAATTACCTTCGCAATCACATTTACCAAACAATGCAATTCGTTGCATGTTTTAATTAAAATGCAAGCTGAAAGTGTAGAATCGAAATAAATTTTGGAGCTTTCGTTGAAATTCAACAGACAATTATTGGATTTGATTTGAATATTGTTAATAATACAAAAATTGCGCCTTTATAGCTGAAATGTGAAAAAATGGTGGAGGCGCCGATTCTACACCAAATAAACTTCTTGTACTGGCGTATTTTTTAATTAAATTACCATTTCAATTAATCTAATTAAATCCCTCCATCATCAGATTTCTACTGATTATAGATAAAACACCCTTTGATAAAGGTGTTACGATAAAGTTGGAGATCCTTGCAAGATAATAACTGTAGTAATGTTGAGAATAACGGCAATAAAAAAGCTTATTTCAGGTCAAGATTCTTTTATACACGGTCGACAAACTCGACAAACAAATGTATTCCATCTAATTTGCATATCAAAGGGAATTTCGGTTGAAATCTGTCCAGTCTATTTGCCTACGGATCTTGCATTTTGATTGTCATGTTTCTAGATCGACTCATTTACCATTCAAATAAATCTTGTTCTTCTCTAAGCTATAGTTGAAACTGTCGATTAATGCCAATTTTAAGCTTTCATTTCGTTACTTTAGGCTATTTGGCAGCTAGAATTGTTGTTTTGTGTGGTGTATTAAAAACTTTTTATATTTGAAATTTCCAATTTTTCGGCTAATTGAACATCAGTTCACTTGATTTGTTCCATTATTGGTGGTTGATTGGTTATTTTCGCATCACTATACATTAATGGTGATGTTTCATGTTACCTTAATGTTGGAATATTACAAAATAAACACGTACACATTGTTGTATGCATATCTATTATCGGTATCTATAGCACCCGAAACGGAATCCTTACAGCCATGGAAATATCTATTGAATTTAGATTTACCAGTTGAACTAACATCAGTCACATTATGTATTATCTACAACATTATAAACAAGTATTGTTCGATATTGACTTACTTAATGTTTAGAACTAGATGCAGGAAGTATGAGAGGAAGTTTGATTTCGTCGAACGAAAATGACAAGAGAACTAAAATGTAAACAGAGTACGAAGTCACTGGCCTAGTTAATTACAGGTAAAACTCGCTAACGGAAACTGTTATCACCTAACAAACATTGAACTGGCCTACTGTACAAGAAGACACTAAATTGAGATTGAAATACGAGACGGTAGAACTTCAATATTGTACAAAGACGAAACGAAAATTACCTCCAATTCCCTCGGCCTTATTTAATATTAATTTTGCCACTGTTCTGAAACATTCCAGTCACAATTAGAAATAACAAGCTATTAGATTACCGAAACATCTACAAAAATTGGCCCCCAATTAAAACAAATTAATATAAATGCTCATTTACAACTGCTAACGAGCTGGATTCTAATCACATTAAAATTGCAGCTATTTTTAATGTTGATGGTGCAATTATCGAGCAGTCTTCTCGTTTATTTTTCTCTCGTAAACATCACCGAGTCGCATTAATTTATCGATTTACTCGCATTGTGGAAGAGTCATTAAAACTGATATTCAACACGTAATAATGCAACAATGTTACTAGTTGCTTGCACAACACAATAATGAGTTTTTCTAATGCATTCATATGCATTTCAGTTTTGACTGACATAAAAGTTCTTGTCATTATTGTACAGTCAATACGAGAATCGTTCAAATTAAACACCACAATTCATGGCACTGGCGCATTTTAGAAACCTTTAACAATTATATTAAAATTTCAATTTATCGGTTCGTTGATAATGTAGCTGGAAATTGGAATAAAAACAAATGTTTGTTAATGTTTCAAGAAAAATTTGCATTAGCCAGCATGGACTTTACGATCATTAAAAATGAATTAGAAGCGGAATAACTTCTCTATTATCTGTAGATTATCAAAAAATAACAATCGAAATAGTAGAAATTTAAGTATGATGGAATTTGTTGAGATTAATTGAAAAAATCGCGATTAATTCATAAATCTGTTGCTGTTATCTTGCCAATAAGTTGCAATGAATTTTCTAAATTGAAGATTACAAACACGAAATAATCTCATTAGTTCCCGATGCTTAATCTTTTATTATTTCTAACCGTAGAACTCTCGTTCGTTTTATTTAAACCATAATTCTTATCTTGGTGATAAAATTTCATCATTTAATCCCAACTATAAGACATATTTCATTTTAAAACTTTGCAAGATTACAAAAATTCAAAATAGGATTGTAAAATTTCTGAAGATAAAAGAGGCGCTACTATTATTATTATAATGAAAACCAAATTTATATAAATAATGGTGTCATTTTACTCAGAAACTTACACTGGTGTTGAAATCATGGGTAGAGAAAGAAAAATCGGGGCGAAATTTTTAAAACAACAGTAAAAAATAACTTCCCTACCCTCCGGTCGGGGAAGTTAATAAACGTTTTGTTGCTATTCTTTGTTAATATTTTCTTTGAAATGGTGGAAAACTTTCGGTGCTATAAACCAACGAAATAAATAAAACGAGACAATGAAAATGGAAGAGAAACAGCAATAATTTCAACATCCCCGCAACATTTCGTTTACTGTCACATTTAAATAATTTATGTCTAAGCCCTCAACGTAAACTTTTAAAATATTGTTGTCATTATAGAGGGTGAGGAGAAACAATCTATGCGGTGTTTACGGAAATGTTTATTTTCATATTCTACAAAGTCAAAGCTTTTTTTGTGTTAAAAGTTCGAAAACGTGTTTGCTTATGATGGGCGAATAACAGAAATCGAAAATCTGAATTTGTTTACTCGAGGGTGTATTTAAGGTTTAGGCCCCAGATGATTACAATTTATAAGCCTCTTTATAGAAAACTTCTCTTGCTTTTATAATCATCAATATTATCAAAGTTATTCCTTTTTTTATTAGAGCCATAATTAAAAATTTTCAGTAAAATTATTTTGCAATTTACGAACTTCGTCTTTGGTTGATCATCTAATTAAGTTTAAAAGTTCTATTAAAAGTATCGAAAATGTCCCTTCTTCATGGTTCGAAAACAAAATTACAAATTCAATTAAAAATTTAACTAAAAATTGATATTTTTGGACGATACAACCGCAATATTTTTTGAAAACTGCTCTTATATCAGAAAAATTTCTTAGAAGGCAGAGTTAAATTCGGAAATTTATTTTTTATTCTTTTAAACAGTGAGCGGATCTGAATTGTCCAAATTTCTTGACTCAAGTGCAAATACACCGGAAAAAGTTGAAACGCAGATTAAAAATCAAGAATTTTGATACTTTTTAGAAGTAAAATGGCAAATTCCTAAAAAATTAATGATTCAATACGAAAATTGGAAAATTTCAGCATTTATGTTGAACATTAACTGAAGATATACCTTTTTTGACGACGAAATATTGAAAAAATCAGAAAATTGGCCCAATAAATCTTTTCTCAATTGAAAAGCTGATTATTTGTGTATTTTCTTATAATCTTATGGCTACCGCCGATTAAATATTAAATATTTTACACAGATTTCTTTCAATATGGATGCACCCTTTTAGATACCTTCCACTCCCACCCCTTTGGCAACATCCAACTTTTATGCCGATCATTCCAGATTGACCTTTCACCTTCATATAGACTACAGGCGGTATTGAAGATTACGGTTCGATTTTCTCATTTTCCTCAAGTATTTCCTTTTGAAAATAAAATAAACAACCATAGGAATGTTCCATTATAATATACAAGCTCCTAGAATGAAATTGAACCTACTGGGGTGTTAAAGAATAAAGATGTTGATAGAAAATGTAACAAGAGAACCATCCTTTCTACAATATTTACACACATCAATAAATTTAACACGCGTTCATTATTGAATCAAAGAGGTTGAGAGTATTTTAATTATATTTGTATCATTGAAATAATATTTGACGATATTTATGACACGTGTAAATAAACTGTAAGACTGATTCACGTTTTTATTCACAATTACTTCCCGTCAATTTGTCTACACTATTGTAGATTACAATAAATTGCCGTAGGCTCAGACTCAAATTGAAGCAAAGCGTATATTACATTTAATGAGACTCCAGTAGATGATTGTTGCGTTATGTTAATGTGATAAATGTATCGGTAACTAACATTAATTCCAATATTCCACATTAATTGAATTGCCTTGTATTCTAATTGGAACAGTATCGAACAACTGATGAAACTCATAAACCCAAAATTCCCTTTTTCCAGAAAAAATTATCAATAAATAAACGAAATTGTGGATTGTACAAGTTTCATAACGAATCATACGCTATCTGGCACTATTGTCCATATTTTTTGTATGCAATTGAACAGAGCACTGGCCGCCGTTTTGTTTGCGGTTCAATCAGCAAATTTCATAAAATCAAACAAAACCGTTGATTATTGTTAAGCCGGGTCCATATCTAACGAACGAGCACGAACGCGCACATTTCATAATTTGAGTGCATTCGTTGTCGTTCGATGGATATGAACCCGGCTTTAGACACTTTTAATCATCATTCAGTTTTTGTATATATCGCGAAATATGCGAAATTGAAAACCGACGCCTCCGGTTGTGTTATTTTCAAAATTGAAAATTTAAAAAAAGAAACACTGACGTTAGACATAGAATTAGTTTTATAAAATTACCACAAACTTGTCAGAAAATCGATCAAAACCGACAATTTATACAGATGAGCAACATCTGTTTGTATTAGAAAAGATCTACTAGCCCTCATCGGCCATATTTTCACTGGCTCCGCTATAAATATCTGTAAATAATTGAGCTGTGTTTTAGTTTATTGTAGCCCAACGGTTAGATTCTACCTAAATAAACAATAATTCCGTTGAATATAGAAGTGGGTCTATATACTTTCAACCCTTATTGCGATAATCAATTCCATTCATTATTATAGAAATGATCAATTCCGAATTAGAATATTCTACGACAATTTCCCAGCTTGTTCTATTATTTGTTTGTCCGGATGAATCGCCTGTGAAAATGGAAATAATTCAACAATGCCAACATCGTGGGAATAGAATATAGTAAACTTTTACATTTCCTCTTCATTGTTTCAATCATCTAGGGATGGATAAATTTTTAATCTACAAATGTTGTCGTAGCAGCAGCAGTTAGAATTGCAATCCTCGTGTCTGATATTTATCTTTATTAATAATAATTCGTTAGATTTGTTAGATTGAATAAAACTGCATTAATTTCCCTATTGAATAAGGGTGGTAAAGTTTAATTAATCAAAAACTAGAGAACGATAAAAAATTATATTTCCGTTAAAACGGTAATCGAACCGATAATAAACAAATCAATTTAGATTTTTCAGTCAATCAATTATCGTTTTATTTATTCGAATTTAATTGGATTAATTACGTGAAAAATTGCGTTATTAATCTATAATTTCAGTAGAATTGTACAATTTATTGGCGAGTTGAACGAACAGATATAGAGCCACTTGAAACACACAAAAGAAAAGAAAATTGGTGGTGTTCAATTTTGTTGTCTTGTCGTGATATCCACCACCATTGCAACCAACAATATAGACTTTGGCCTGAAAGAATGATTGATAATTAAGAAGGAAAGGCAAGCAATTAAAGGAGATATATCGCGTGCGTTAATTTCTGATTAAATTGGGCAAATTATTTGGAAAATTCTATCGATTGTAGGGGAAAATTTCAATCCACAAAAGTGCTGGACAGTACTGAAACTGCAATTTATCTTCGCTTGCAACTAATTCGAAAATCAATCGCATTCCGATTTGTTTCAATAAACTGTAAAAAAAAATCGTAATCCATTCCCCACAAATGCAAACAACATTCGTTAAAATGCACAGTAAGTGGTTTTTAACACCGAATAAAATTGCAAATATTGATTCAAAATTTATAGTTAAAACAACCAATATTAGCCTAATTGAACAATAATCAATCATAATTATAAACCGACACGTGTCCTATAATTACAAAATTTAACTAATCTAATTACAACTAAGCTCCTATTTATAATTCCGTTGATAGTTGATATTTATAATTCGAGTTGATAGCTCGCAATAGATGTTAGATTCTTAAATTTTTATCACGTAGAAAGTTGGACGGCAGAAAATAAGAAATTGGTTTATAAGTCAAATTGTTTTGTGATAGAATTCGACACGAGAACTCGCCTAGTGACCCTAAAAATTGGATGATTTACAATTTTTGGATCCACTAGTAGTTTTGTATATTAAACGGTAGATACTGCTAACTGTTCCTTCTGGGGTAGAAGTAAATATTTACTGAAAATATAGCCTCAAAACTTCAATTTTGTGTGATTTTTCAAATATTTTAGTCTAATATAATTAAATTAGAAAAAGGAATTGTACTTACTTCAATGATTCAAAAAATTTTCAAAAAAGAAACAACCACACCCTCTAAACACACAAAGCAGACTGACAACCAAATTTGGAATTGCAAGGTTAGAAATCTGGGGAGATTTGTTACCAACGTAATTCATAACGTCCGATTTGGCCTATCAAAAATGGGTTGCTAACAAATCTCCCAGATATTGTTGATATCTAACGTTACAATTACAAATTTGGTTGAATATTGTTGCACTTTTTCGAGGACTTGGTGAATTATTTGTACAAGTAAGTAACCTTTTTCTATTTTAGTGATTTTCGATTAGAATGTTGTTTTATTTGCGGATATTTCGATACTTCTGATTTGACTCTGACGGTTAGTAATTTCAGCCGAATACTATCGTGGAATAATTTGGCTTATGGGCCAGTTTTCCATTTTTTGCCGTCACGTATAACGATTTTATTTCCTGTTTTTGACATGTTTTGCTACCAAGATGAACAATATAAGTTTGGCAAATTACATTGAATTCTTTCTTGTATTTCGATTAGAACATGCATGAGAAGATGAATCGTTTTGCTTACGATACTGTTTTGCTATTATCGAAATTTCGATTCAGCACACATGAATAGACAGTTAGAATTTCATCTTGAATCCGTGTTTGTTTGAATGGAATTTAGCGAAATGCACAGGTAAACAAAATAACGGTTCACAACATCAGCAAACTCATCCAACAAATCGATTTAAGTTTATGGTAGTTTGAAAATGTTACCAGATTTATCGAATATAACACTTTTCTCCGAGAAAATTTCAGACAAGATTGTTGGAAATAAATTTTCGCAAAAAACCGAATAATATCCGTTTCAGACCGAAACCGATAGAATCTTTAACGTGTCATTAAGTCGACTATAGCGGGATGAATTACCAAAGGTGGGCTGCTTTTATTGCCGAAATTTTACTGTACAGACGTGTTCTGATAAAGCTCAGCTTGATTTCGGCCTTTGATTATGAATTTTGGCCAATAGCCTGCCAAAAAGTCGGCGAATTTCAAATTATTTTATAAATTAACTTACACCAACGTCTATTTTAAGCAGCAATTTCGCTTGAAATATGCAACACCCACACATTAGGCCGTCATTAAAAGTCACGAACATGTCTTTAGAGTGACAGACAAACGGAATAAATTTTTTTACAGAAATAGGATCAATAGAAACATGAAGGCTACCTGCTGAGAGTTTGTTGATTTTTCAGCTGCACCTGAAATTCGTTCATGTGGGAAGTTTCTCGATTTTTTGTTTAAAATTTGAATCGGTTTATTTGAGTGAAACGGAATTGATTTATGTTGGAGAGGCGAGAGTCGAACCGTAAAAAATATGTTAGCTGGTATGTTGTAGGTATTCCTTAGGGATCGCTTAGATCGGCATGCGACATGAATATATTTTCCAGTTGAGTTAACAACGTCAGTCTGTTTAGTATAACAGAAATGGATAGTCAGGGTCGTATTAGGGACTAAGCCTGTTTCAATATAAATTACTTTCCACTTATATCACCATCTGTTCTAATTAATAGCGCTCTAAAATCGAGACCGCTACCGAAATATCCTTAACACAACTCCAGATCGTCGCAAATATATCGAACCCTTGTCAACCGACAAGTCGTCGAGGGTTTTTCCTTCTTTCTTTTTTGATTAATGATGGGACGTGATCTTATGTTTTCTCTTCACAAACCAAACAAACGGAAAAAAATCGCAACCTAAATATCCGGATTATGTCCATAGAAGACCGGATCCGTTCCCACCTGCCAGTACTTGAACATGAAATAGAAACTAATGGGCGCATATCAAGCGGGACATTTTCTTCTGACGTGATAAATGACTTATGCGACTCTATCTAATTAATCGTTCCTATCCGGAACACAGTTCCTATTATCCGGTTTTACAATAGGAAAAGAAACCACAATGACACAAACGAGATGGCTGGACGGATCGGTTAATTGAAGAACAGTCGTTAACTGAGCGATTTTTAATCCCATCGGGTGTACGTACATTAGTTTTATTAAAATGAGACGGATATTTATCGTAGTGGAAATCCAGCCGAGCACGTATTTTGATGATGTTTCAGACTTACCAGAAAAAGAATCGTTGATATGGATTGCTGCATGACAGCATCTAGGTAAGACGTGTTAACATTTTATACGATTTCGGTTATAAATTGCTCAGACAACATCTAGACGTGTGCACGTTTGTGTGAATTTCCATCAAACTTGCGAGTTTATAAATTGATTTATTGTTTCAAATCCATCTACAGTGCTATAACAATATAAATTAAGCTTTCTATGTGTGTATATTTATAAGATATTAGATTCCGGTAATGTTCAAGGCTCGCTTGTAGACTTTTGCATTAAGATTCCATGAAAACACAAGGTGTACACACATTATCTTTCTGTTTTAATTGGGTATGGTAAGAGGATTATAGTCCTTATAAGCCAAACCATAACACCTTTATCCTGAAAACGTATGATCCCTCTATACATTTCCAAATATAACGTTACAAAGCACTTATGCTTTAAATAGATCTACTGAAATTGGAGTATAATGCGAATAATTGTTAAAATTCCATATTATAACAAAATCAAACTATACAATAAAAATTTTGATATAATCAACGAAATACCTGCCAATTTTCAAAATTTCCCCAATCTCCAACCTAATGCTCCACTTTTACAACGTATAATTTGAGAGTTATTCACCCCAAATCCGATGGAATTCATATGGAAATGACTTTACATAAAGCCGAACAGAAAATTCATACAGTTTTGATGATAATTTAATGGTAGATTTAATCCATTTTAAGCACATCTACAACATGCAAACGTAGAGAATTTCGTAAATTTCCAAAAATATTCGCAGATTTCAGTTTATCCAACTTATCAAGTGCGGTCGTCTTTGAATATTATTACAAGTTGTATTAAACAATACGACAGTTAGAGATTTCGTGGTTAGTCAGATTGGGGTAATTTCAATGAACTATTCAGTGAACTCCTCATAGTTTACTCAAGTAATTCAACCGCAATCAGAACCGAACATCAATGCAACGTCCTTTATAAACACAAATTGCAATCAATATTTAAAATTAAATAATAGAAGAGTGGCTTATTTTGAAAGCGATTTAAGTACACAAAAACCATTAGGAAAGCCTTCCTTTTTGGTTTCTATCGGCGCGGTAAAGTTTAACGAAAAATCTATTATAAACCTAACAAAAAACAAACATGGCTGAAAATCGCGCTTACTTCAATATCGAATACAATGAGGCTTTTAAAAGTTGGGAAATATTACAAGTATCGATTGATATTTTCTGGTTAATCTCGTGGATTTTCCACGAATTTTATTAATAGAATTGGCGTCATTTGAGTGCAATTAGTTTGATGAATCGTTACCGAAATTTTCCCGTAAAAAAACCGATACAGAAATAGCTTAATTATTGGGAATGTCCATCTAATTATAGGCGATTTGCCAAAATGGCACGACTAAAATTGATTGCTGTTGTATTAAAGCTGTCGTCGTTTTCAGATTAATTGATATCGGACGATTTTAACCAACTGGCGCTCTCGGACCACCGTGAATTTTGAATGAGTTACTTCGAATTTTTAATTTACCCACCGATATTGGAACTCTTACTTCAATCGGCTGAAACCGTAGCTGTAAAGCGCAACTTTGAAAATTCTTGACTTTATTTGGTCTTTCAAAAAAGTCGCAAATTCTGGACGTTTTCAATCAAGATTTTTAGAAAATTAATTGAACCACTTCAATGTAATTTTGCGCAAACTCGATCGTTATACTTCTACGTATTTCTACCCCAAAATTTCGTCTCTTTGTCAATTTTGAACGATGTCCAGCAGCCCCAGTGTTGACTTTTCGATTAGCCCATAACAATTGAAGTGATATTGCACCGATCGAGATTACCGGCAGCAATAAAGTCGAGCAAAAGGGCATTCGAACTTCTATGAAACGGTCTCTAAAATAGGGAAACACTTCTGTTAAATTTCCCAGTTACTTATTCGATCAATAGGGTGAAGAAATGGAAATTTGCATACCGGTAGCAGAACAACGATCAAAGACGTAGAAATTTGAAACCGAGTTTAATCAACAATGGAATTGAGTGTATGATTTCGAGTTTAGTTTAATAAAGTCGACAAATCTAATTTCCGTCAATAATTTGAACCAAATTGGAATGAATTAACACAATCAGCTGTACATATATGTGTTTATATGTAAATGAAATTGTTAAGATTAGGATGGTAATTATAACAATATTAACGCCTGATTGTGGCTCATATAAATTCTATACGGTTGAATTAATTTTAATCATCGCATTTTCTATGTTGGAGTTTAATTAAACTTCTAATCAATTCTCATATAATTTGCTTCATCCCTCAAAGCAAGACAACGTAACGAATCTTTCAATGCCAATCAATCATCGAATATTACACGAATTTTATACAAATATAAACTAGTAAAGATGATACTTCTATACAGTTCTATCATCGCTCATCATAAATGAAATTAAATCCACCTAGCTTGTGGAATATCTCGGATATTTACTAAATAACTAAGCATTTATTAACAACTCGGACTATTTTACGTGAATTTATTAAATGCACCGTCACATATTCGCAACGCAAACATGGATAGTTTATGTTTATAAGTCCTTAGTCTGCGGCTTTTGAGAGCTTTCAATTTTGTATTTTCAACATTTATAATCTAATAATATTAAACAAGCACTCTAACGGTACAGATTTCATGTAAATACGACAATAACAAGTTTAGTACAGCGTTAATTAACGGTTTCAGAACGCTTAACCGGCTATCGACAAGATCGAAAGATTGAACCAACTTCGAATTGATAGCACAATATTAACAATAAAGGCAAAACAATATCGGGCTTTATTATGAATTTGTTGTAGAACAATTTGTAATAATAGCGAATATTGCAATTATTTTATACGAAAGTATGAGAGATTTAAAGCCGAAATTGTTTATTTTAGATAATACAACTATAAAAAAATTAATATTGTGGAATTTTTCTGTTTACTAGCACAATATTTGTATAGAATTGTTTATTTGGGTAATATTTGAACTATCTTGGTTTTCATCACCAAAATTAGTAGTCCTGACAAGTTAAAAACAGGAACTAATTTGCTAATTAAGAATGTCACAATCACTTGACTCTTAAAAGGGTTGTTTTGATGTGAATTCCACAAGTTTTAATCGGAATTTCAAAAGAGCCTATACAAACTGGTTAGATTGGATAGTAGAGTTGAGTTAAAGAAATAAAATGGGGCAAAAATTGTGGAAAATTATAAGGGTAATGCAATATTTTATGGAGAAATCGTAGAATTAATTGAACGAGAAAACAAGCCTATCGTATAGTCGTACTTTGAAGCTTTTTCTGAATAAATAATTGAAGTTGGTTGACTATTTTGCTTTATTCTGTCAATTCCAGCATTTATTCTAACTCTTTTCATTCAATTTTCAGAATGTTAGAGCTAAAATTGCAGGATAGATTTGAAAATTTCGTTTCAAGTTAAAAAGCTTTAAACTTACCTGTTGTTGAAATTCTCGTTCTTCTCGCATACTGTCAGCACTCTTATCTAAATTATTACATAATTGTTGAGTTTTAATCGGCATAAATCTATTGAAAGTGGAAGATAACGAGCCGAATTAGAGCCATTATACAAAATTTTTGTCGACTCCAAAGAGGTAATTATTATATTTCGTACAAAACGGGCTAACAAATACGGATAGTCATTGAAAATAGCCCATCCATATCGGCTTGTAATACTAGAATGAATAATGACTAAAAATTGTCAATAATCGCTATTAATTTGGTTTAGTCTATCGATTGATACGGTACTTTAAAGGGGATAAATATGGGAAAGTATCAGCGAAATTGTAAACATCGTGAAAAATTGCTATTTGTCCAAATTTTTAACAATTTAACCGATCTTTCTGGAAAAATTGTTAATTTTTGTTCATAGTGTAGTTTAAACAAATTTAGCATAATGGGCTTGTTTATTGGGCGAAGAGATAATGCAGGAGACGATATTCTAAAATTGTATTGAATAAAAAAGTGGTAACGAATCCGGCGTAGAATTTATTAATTCAACCGTACTAATAACGCTTGTTGTTTTTCTTTTTTCCAAATTTAATGGAAAATTTTGTGGGAGAGCTGCTGATGGAAAATTTAATTAAAAATTTACTCTATAGCAACCAATAAAGCCACAAATAGGACAAATAAAATTACCGGACTCCTTGCGAATTTCAAAAAAACATTCATTCTAATTTTTACATCATTTATAAACACTCCTATCGGAGGAAATTACGTATATAAAAGTAAATTTAATGTTGATCAGTTTTGATGTAAATTTTCGAATATTTGAAGACTTCTTGTTGTTAAAAAGGCTTCATTTTGAGCTTAATAAAACACTCAAACAAAATTTATAACAAATACTATAATGAAAATATTGAGTTCTCCGTTAGTTTCGGGCCGCTTAATCAAAGTAGAATTAAACGGCTTCTCTTTCAAATATTGAAAGAATTATCAAAGGGAATTCTTTTACGTTTCCCTTGTTTTACGAATTTTTTAATATTCCAACTGCTATTTTCTAATTTGCGCTGATCCCAACAAAAATATTTGCTTTGCTACAACAATTATTGTTGTTGTAGGGGTAAAAACGGATTTCTGTTTGAGGTTTATAAAGAAACGAAATCGGGTTTCCGCACGGTCCTCTCGGGAGTTTGCGATTATGTTTTTAATACCCAATTCTTATACACCACCGTCAATATAACCATATACGTGATAGGAATATCGAAAATAGTCGTATCAAAGGTAAAGGATACCATCTAGTTATCGAGAAAATTAAGCATATTGATACTGATTGATTACCGTATTGATTGTTGTTTCTTTTACAGATTCAATTGGATCGAATGATAATGGCTTTCGTGGAATAGAGTAACAAAGATACGGCTCTTTATTTGGTTTGTAATTAGTCGTATGGCGGCCAATATAACTCAAGATTTCAGCAGTAACAATAATAATCAAACAGAAACGACGACAATACTAGCCACAAATGATACAATCCACCAACAACCGGATGGCAGTTATACACAAGCTCAAACAGTTGTGATAACATTCATATTGGTCATAATTATAATTGGCACAATTGTCGGCAATATTTTGGTATGTGTGGCTGTTTGTCTAGTCAGGAAATTGCGTCGTCCATGCAACTATCTTTTAGTTAGTTTAGCAGTGAGTGATTTGTGTGTTGCTATATTGGTAATGCCGATGGCGATGTTTTATGAAGTCAATGGCCGATGGATATTTGGTGAAATTGTTTGTAATTTGTGGGTTAGTTTTGACGTGTTAAGTTGTACAGCATCAATATTAAATTTATGTATGATTAGTGTTGATCGTTATTATGCTATAACGAAACCGTTAGAATATGGTGTTAAACGTACACCGAAACGTATGATCATTTGGGTGATACTAGTTTGGTGTTTTGCTGCTTGTATCTCATTACCACCATTATTAATAATTGGTAATGAACATTCCGAAATTGAGGAGAATGGTTATATTAATAATGAAGTTTGTTTAGTATCACAAGATTTCGGTTATCAATTATATGCAACATTATGTAGTTTTTATATACCGTTAACTGTGATGATTGTCGTTTATTATAAAATATTTCGAGCCGCTAGGAAAATTGTTATGGAAGAGAAACGGGCACAGAGTCATCTTGAATCGCATTGTTATCTCGAGATAAGTGTCAAGAATGGTGGTGGACCGCCGGAAAACAAAATCTCAAGCCAATCACCATCGCCAGCCAATCCGGCTAGAATCAATCATAGATCCAGCTCGGCCAGCACCAACACCATGGTAAGAGATTTAAATTTAACACCTCAACTTCATATTTCTACCGCTGAACAAAACCGACCCAGTTTGTGAAACTAAGAATTCATTCAGAACCGACTTAAAAATAAGTCTTATTAGTTGCCGAGAATTTGTAGGGAACTCCTGAGAGAGCATTTTAGCAAAAATTGGACCCCCAGCTTGTCGGCAAGTCAGTTGAACATCATCGGAATTTTCATCATTTAACTACACAAAAAATGGTCCAAAAATCCTCGTCTAAAATTCCCCTCGATTAAAATATCAACAAATGTAGATTCATACTAGAAAAACTACCCCTTGTTCAAATCATAATTGTTTTCGATAGTTAAACGGCAGCAAACACGCAGAAGTTTTACCTCAGACAAAATTCGTTGGATTGCTGTTAAACACTACAAAAAATATCGGCTTATAAGGGGCAGACAGAAAAATTAGCTTTACATTGATCACCATTATAGCCCTCAGTAGTCTACGCCTGAAACAGATGGCTTTCATTTTTTGCTCAATATAGAATCGTTCTTAAAGAAAACAGTTTGTTAGAGGTAAAATTAAGTGTTGAATGATCGTTTTTCAAACAATAATGAATTCGTTTTCCGTATGAATATTTAAACATTTTCAAATCGATGTAGCATCTTCTCTTCTATCATTTTTGTTTCCAAGTAGATTTCAAGACGAGCGCCTCATTATTTATGGCCGATTGTTTGTCAAACAGAATTATGTATAAAGTTTCCTTAATAAGATAAAAATAACATTGTTATAGAAACATTCTTGGGACAAAATGTAGGCCAACAACAAAACAAAACAAAACAGGAAGAAAAAAACAATCATCTTTACCCGATAACAAACAATTTCTGTTATTATGTTATTCGTTTGTGACAACTGTTAATTATCCAGGATCGTACCAATAATTGGATTATCGAATTTCAAACAATTCACTCTATTTGAGGTCTTTAAAATAATTAAAAAGCATCCCGTTGTCTGCCATATCAGTGGGGATTTATTGAAATCTTTATTGGGGGATACTTTCTTGTTATCAACGACATTAACTTTTATTTCAGCCAAACACATTGATATAAATTTAGAGCACCATCATAGATTCTACTTTTGTTCGCTTATTTCCGATAATCAACAAAATAAACGAATTTATTTGTCTACAAAACTGGACAACTGTAAATTTTATGTAAATGGCTTTATCCGATTTCTGCTTATTTCTGCTTATTAACAACATTATAAATCTGTTGAGTATAAAATTCAAGATCCAATCTCCTCGTTAATTTATTGCGCTAATAAATTAAAGTTGAACGGATCTTAAATAATGAAAATAGATCGAGGGAAGAAATATTGGAAATTGTCAAAAATTAGAGAATTTTCGTCAATATCACCAGACGGTTCCATTAAATTGTCTCGTGGTATTTAATATCGTCGGTTAGAACTGTGATACTCAAATTTGTATTCATCTCTGGCTCGTTTAATAATAAATCTATCCTCACATCGGAGGCGCAAATATATGAAATTAATATAAACTAAAACAACTTTATGATAGTTTCCGTCGCGCTAACTTTATTGCTGGACATTTTGCGTTATATCAATTGCAATTTCGTTAAATCCAATTCTAATTAATCTAGAAATGTATGCCGTAATTCCTAAATATAAATGAAGATTCTTATAAATAGAATATTCAAATTAGAATTTATTATTAGCAACAAGAACGGTTAGGAATAAATTTGCGTGTTTCCGCAAATTATCCTGTTTGTTGGGAATTAATGTCTGTTGAAAAGTCGGTTTGATATGCACACATTGAATTATCAACGGACTCAAATTGCTTCAATATGGAAACTAGAAACAAGGCGCATTTATTCGGAATTTATTTAAAAAAAGCAACTGATAAAAGTATTAAATTAGAATAGACAATATCGGGGAAGATGCAATAAATATTAATAAACGCATGAAGCAACTTGTTGCTTTTCTATACAATTTATAACCAACTATCAAAAAGTTATTATCCCATATCAACGCTGGCAGCAAATTTTCACACCATTGGCAATTTTAGACAATAAGCCCGACTGCAAGCGCAATATCCAAGCTTTTTGGCGTCAAAAAATAAATCTATGCCCACGAATTTGGCTAACCATTTGTAATTCTAAGGCTTGAGCTTTAAAACAACACGCGAAACAAAAAGCTGATTAATTTTTCAATTTGTCTCCGGGTACAAGTGGGATTTTTTCGGTTAAAAATCGCAAAAAAGCTCACTTTGAACGTCTATCCCGGCTTGAGCTTTGTGAAAATTAGTTTTAAATAACCAGGTACGAGAAATAAAGCCACGCCACAATAATTGAAAATACAACAAACATACGGTGAAAAATTATTCCCCATCTAGTTGTGACATTTCAAGCTAACTCTCCCAAAGCTTTGTCATCGGATATCTTCAAAACTTGTCAGCTTATATTACGCTTTTTTCGTTTTTAATTCTAGTTGTTCCATAATTTCAATATTATTCTTGAACTATTGCAGATTTAATCCGATTTGGGTCAATTTAAGAGAATTGACATCGAATTGCATCAACGTATGCAAAATTTGATTGAATTTCCTCACTGGTGCATGCAAATTAGCAATAAAGCCCAATTTACAAGCCTTCATGATAAGTATTCTAGTCAGAGAGCCATCAATGGTGAAAAACCAAATTTCTTCATTTGCATCGGCATCCATGGGGCGATGAATTCGCCGAAAAGAATCCCTCATCGGCCACGAAGCAAGATTGAAAACTTGATCCCGATTTGCTGAGCGTACAAAAGACATCCCGGTTTTCTTTTATTTGGTATGCGTGCAGATTACAGTTCTCGATCTCCATAAAAAATCCGTAAACGTCAAGTAATTGAACTGGATCTTTGAGGTCTACAGACCAATTGAATTACAGTCGAAAATGTCAATGTAAAAGCCAACGAAAAAACGGGAAAACGTCTTGATAAAGAAATGTATGTTGAGAATATTCACTGTCACTAGTGGCTTAATTGAATTATGTCGACAGAGTTTGATCGATGTGATACTTGATGGTAGCTTAACATTTATTATCGATTCTCTTTAATGATTGTCGTCAATTATTATTGTCTGGAAAGTTACTTATTATAATTCAAACTCCATTAGATCGTGTCAATAAATAAGTAGCAAGATGATGGTTACAATAATACCATAACGACCATTATAAAAGCAACTAAATAGGCTTTATATCGGCTGTCTTGAAACAGAATTCAAGATAAAGTCTTATGTGCAATATACATTCAACCTGAGCTTTTGTGATGATAAACCAGAATCTTTTATATACAATAGGGGCTTTGAATTCGAAGAAAGAAGAAAATAACGAGCTTACGACAACCGAAAATTACCGAAAATATATTATCGAGCTTTAAATAAGCAGACCACGAACCTGTACAAAAATCGGTTATTACACTACTTGTACCGTAAATTTGAAATTGATAGTAGCCATTTCAGGATTACGAAAAGAACAGACATGAATATACATTTCTATATCCTGTTGATGCAACAGGTTCTACAACATTAAATTTACTATTGAATTTATCTAAACAACAATTATCCGGGTTTAATGAAAAATAATTAAATTTTGCATTAGCCAGCGAGAAAGCGCCACATCCTTAAATTATTCCGGTTGATTTAGAATTGATGCAAGACGGTAGAAACGTTTTAAAACCCGACAGGGAAGTATTTGGGAATTAATTCATCTCCCCTTTACCAGCACGTAATCCAATTTATTATTAATATTTACTCAAAGAACTTACAATTAGTATCGATTATTTCAGTTAATGGGGCAATTCAATCAAGTCGAGACACAGGATCAAAAATCAGGATAGAGAAAACGGGGATTCTTCGGCACGTCCTCGTTAACTCACTCTAATTAAACTTGTTATATTTCATTTGTAATTCATTTTACAAAATTGGGTTAATGGTAAATCGATAAGATATCAAAATACAAGGTTTGAGTGAAAATTCCCAAATGGCATACTGTTATTGCAAACTAAAACAAGTTAGATTTGTTTTCTGTTGTTTACCTAATTATTAATTGACACACCGACCAAATTACACACACGGATAATTGAGTGGTCTAAAATCAAACCAATGTTTGGTCACTATTGAAACATTGACTTCGTTATTTCCGAATTGTCACCATTTGAACGAAATTAACGTACGTGAATATCAAGTTTGATTGAACGTACGTTTTCGAGCGTAAATTTTTTGCCGTTACAAAGGAAACGCCAGCGGCAACTGCATTATCAGCATTTCTTTTACTAGAATGAAAAAGATCACCGAGAGGAATTAAAGCGGAATTGCGGTGTAACAAAATTGGTTAGAGAACAGGTTTTATCTTTTCGAATATTTCACATTTCTGACAACCGAGTCAATTTATAGCAATGTCTTTACAATTCGCTAGATTCGGTGTTTACAAATTAAGCTCATTAAAATGAAGTCACTTTAGAATTTGGAAATTAGTAAATTTTACTGGTTGCCGACTGTATCAGAATAGCTGGAAGCAATTAGCTTTGCCTGTTTTGTAAACATCTTCCGCCCTGTCGATACTTGACTGTTTGTTAGAATCTAAATTTTCTGCTAATTATCTACAGTTAATATGTTGGTAATTTGAGTTTATTCTGTTACAGTGCAGTTTGGACAAGGCGAGTCTCGGCCGTTGTTTCAAAACACGCCACAGTAACGAGTCGCAATGCCCCATGTTGACCGGAAAATCGACAATGAAACAAGCAAATAAACCACCGAAATCTAATCTATTAACATCTATCAAAACATCGCCAAGTTCGAATTCGAATCAGAAGAAATTACGTTTCCAATTGGCCAAAGAACGCAAAGCTAGTACAACATTGGGCATTATAATGAGCGCATTTACAATATGTTGGTTACCATTTTTCGTATTAGCATTAGCACGGCCATTTCTAGATAATTCGCATACATTAAAAACATTAGGCAGCCTATTTTTATGGTTAGGCTACGCTAACAGTCTATTAAATCCAATTATTTATGCAACATTGAATCGTGATTTCCGTAAACCGTTTCAAGCAATTTTATATTTTCGTTGCGGCAGTCTCAACCATATGATGAGAGAAGAATTTTACCAGAGTCAATATGGCGATCCCGATCATCACATTTCAGCAAGGTAAATATCTTAGCCGAACATTTGAATAAGTGATTTATTATTGAAATTGTCTGTATAGATGCCATATGGATTATGAGGAGGGTGTTGAATATATCGAAGCAGAAGGTGATGAAGTGAAAGTACCGGAAATCAATGCCGCCCATGAATCGTTTCTATGATTGACAACTGATGAAAGCTATAACGGATATTAATGATCGAAATTCTATTGAATAACGGGCAGATTTTTAATTTATCTACAATAGAGAAGATAGCAGGATTTAAAACTTCAAGTGATTCGTTTTATATATCCTGTGAAACTTTGTAATAAAATTGTAAGTCTGAAATTTTTCTCCATCTTCCTCTGTTCTCTAGTTTGTTATTACACCGGGGAACAAAACTAAACTACTTCCAATAATATTGTCTAGTAATCTACTCTAAATATACACACAATTCCAACAATTCGAATACAAAAAAAAATCGAAACTGGTAGTTTTAATAGAAACTCGCCCGGCGCATCCACCACAATTGACAAAATATTAAAAATTTCTCATTAATTTTCAATCTATTCGAATTGCTGAAATATGTCTTTAAAATTTCACGACTTTGTCATTTTGATTGTAAACAACTAATTTAGAATGCATAACAATTTTTAAAAACTGCAATCTATCTTAGAATTCGCACAGACTTTTCGATTAAAAGAGCCGGATATTAAAAAAAATTCGTATCTAAATAATTTAGTAATTTTCGCTCCCGCCTCCAGATTGGTTAGCAATTCTTTCAACTTCGCGATAGGAATACAATATTCACATTGTAATTTCCTTTCGCGATGTTTTAATCATGTTTTGTTGTTGGAAATCCGAACACACTTTGTCTTTGTATTTCCAACAGATATTTCGAACACAATATCGGTTCGTTGCACAAGAATGAACATGGAATAACATAAAAATACCGAAACAAGACTATTTAAACTTCTATTTCTCTTGTAGTATATCGAAGTGTTGGCGTTATAACGTCTAGAACGCGATTATTTGTTTACACCCATGGCTAAATTTTTACAAAATTGGAATTTATGACGCTCCAACAGGCGTCGTTTTTATTTTTACATATAAATGGAGCGGCAATTGAATTAACGACAAAAAATGGAATGAAGACGAATTTAATTTTGGGTTTAAAGTTGGGTTTTATTGCTGAGTGTGTCTGTGCTTTTGTTATTCGTTCGTTTTGTTATTCGTTGTTAGAAAATAGGCTTTTGTTGCGACTCCCCTTGAACTTCTCCGATTACTTTTTGAACGACTAACAATTTTCAAATCAAATAAGATTAACATTATCTATTGTTAATGGAGATATTTGATTACAACAACAATACATAAATTTGAAACGAAATTATTGTATAAAAAACAGTTTCCATTCTAATTGTATTTGGATCAAAAATAAAAAATCAATCGTTGTTTATGAGGGAAAAACAAACTTGGAAATATCGTTAAAATCGGAATTTAAACCTCTATTGAGGGTTTTAACAGCACTATTACAGCCACAATTTGCATTTATTTTTCTAATTGTAACAGTAATAAAACGGAAAGACTTCGAACAATGTATACGAGTTGGAATTCCGGCAACATCGATAAATCAACAGAAATTGCATCTATACCGTGTGTCGATAATATCAAAATTTTCGTTTCTTGACCCTTTTCTGACCCGACAACAATGAGAACGCCTCCCTGACAAATGATTAATGGTACTAGTCGATAACACAAACAGTTATAAGCGGCTATTTCTGCATTCACCCGTATTTTACGAAACCACAAACAACACTTATTGATCATTTAAAAGCTATATGTTAACGTAATCAATTTCAATTTAATGCTTACTGGAAATATAAAGTGTTGAAATTAACCGTTAATAGATACGGACATGGTTGAATATTTCAACGATACAATTTCATTCTCACGGTTATTCGATTTTGATCGTTTTGATTCGATTTCGTACAAATCTGAAATTACAAATTGTTCATGTCCAAGATGAAATCTAATTTGTGACCTTTCGTTATACGAAACAATAACCAGTTTTATTCAATCAAAAATGACAAAGTCCTCGTTGTGATTTGACCAAATCTTGTACCCCAACAGATGTGGGTTGTTTTTATTGTAAATTGTTTCCAAATGGTTGCGATCCTAGTCAAAATGTGAGCTAATGAGATTTTTAGATTTAAACTTGTGGTTTTAATAATTGTAAGAGACAATCGCATATTTTTAAGGAATAATTGAAAATTATAAATAATTATAAGATACTATAAGGCTTTATCTGTTCCTCTTCTAGTCAATTTTTATGCTTTTTTATACTTAAATTGCGTTAAAAAAAGATTATTATATTGAAAATTTTCAAAAAAGGCTGTTGATTTAGATGATAAGATAGATTCTTTTAATTATAAATAAACAATTTAATTCAATAGTCATCGAGTGTAATTTGAGTTTTTCCCCTACACTTTCATCCTTTAATGCAACAATCTTATTATTAACACGCTATTAAGGGATGAAATTCTGAATGTATAGCAATAATCAAAGTATTATAAATAAAATTGCACACATTACACACTCTAACAATACACTCGCCGTTTATTTGTTATTTAAAATAAATAATGATCAAAAATATCGGAACAAATCCATCGAAATTCAAACAAATTCTTGTAATTATCTTGCAAAATTTCGTTGGAATTCGTTCTGAATATTTTCTAAGACATTGTAAAAATAAAATCAAAACTATTTCATCTAATTGTATGTAACGAAAGAGATTGGATGTTACAACAGGGTAGGTAAAATCGTTTTATATTTAAAATTATAAAATATGTTGAATGTATGTGACGATTTCCGGCGCAATAACGTCGATATATCCTTTAGAAATCTAAAATAAACCTGAATGGAGATTATAAAATTCGAAACATTTATAAAAAGTGGAAAACAATAACAAAAAAATCATAATATTGATTGTTTCAATCCTCTAAACCCCCATTCATCCAATCCAATTCAATCCGTTAATCAGCGCCATGCATTTCAGCCGGGTTAAAACTAAAATAGCCGTTAATTTTTCCCTTTATTGAATTTAACGCCGTTATCGACAGAGGCACAGTATCGTTGAATTAATTCAAAGGCATACGAATAAATTTTGTAATAATTCCAGTGGCTCTAAAAGAAGAATACAGAGAATAAAATAACAACGAGTCTGTATTGATTCAGGTAAGATTCGGGCCGAATAGACGGATAAAAAATGGATACAACAACGATTTTTCCCTTTATTTTCAGGTATCTGTTGATTGGAAGTCTGATTGACTTGAATGTTTAAAAAACGAAATTAAACATTTGACAAAATTCGTCTTCTTATAAAAAGGTTCAATGAAAAATTCAAGAGTTTTTTTCTAAAGAAAACTAAAATACACGCTGACAAGACGGGAATTTAAACTGCGATATATCGCAAATTTTTACTTGATATTCGTAGATATTCGACGAAAAACGGGAAATATAGTAAGTTAAATGTATAGAAATGTCATAAAAGCTTTCAGGGATAAAAAATTAAATTACAAACATTTCAAGAGCCGCTCATATTTTCACCCAATGACACTTGAAAACAATTCAAAATTTCCTTCTTTCCAATGCAAAACAGACGAATTTATTTAAAAGTTGCTCTTTATCATTGGACACAAATCATTTGTGAACAACAATGAGAAATGGTGTTATAAATTTACTCGAACTTTCATGCGGCTTATCAAACTGCATTTGAGATTTTTACACTGCAATTGCTGACAAAATTATTCAAAGTCATCGCTTTCAAACGAGAAAAACTGATTTATTGAAGCCTTACAGACGATCTTTTCACGACCAGATGTAAGTGCGAATGGATGGGCGAATAAAGAAAAATGATCCAAACATTTTTCTTAAGGAATATGGAGGAGAAATCTTTCAAAATGATCAGGTGCCACTCTAAAGATTCTCGACAAAGTTTTAGTTAAACGTGAAGACTATCTAGTGAGAAGAATCAAACAGTAAGTTTACTTGTATTTTCTACTCTCTAGAGTGCAATTGACGATATCGATGATCGGAAATTGCGATTTCTCTAATTCTAATTGAACTAATCGGCTCAATATGTGGCCGTTTTGGCTTATTTTTAGAAATTAATTCATTTGCTGGTAAAACATTAAGGGTAATTTTATTTTATGGTTGTCACAGTGGATAAAATTTGGAGATGTTTTCTTGTAGATCATAAAAAACAACCGGCGAAAAGGCTAATGAAAACATGTTAAAAAATAGCAAATATAAGATCCAAGGTAATTTCTAGGAGAAACCCTTGGAAGTCTGGAATTTAACGTTTTTAATTTTCGCGTTACCGGTGAAATTCAAAGACAAATTAAAGAAGTATGCTTACAATTTGTAATTTAAAAAATAATAATTTCCATTAAGTTCGGCTTCTCCCGTTTGATGCCAAATTATGACGATACACATCTCCGTATCTTAAATTAAAAGTATTAATGTCGCTCCCTAAAAGGATACAAATATTTAACCTTATGCCCTCTGAAAGAACGGACCGAAATCTGATCACTGATGAACTGAAAATAGATACATATATTACACCAAATCGTATTGCAGGCCCTAATTAAACTGAAAGATTAAAGAAATTAAAAGAATCGCCAAATTTTGTTCAATTTTTCGTACTAGCTGGATAATTAATCCATCAGATAAAACTCTGTAAACTCTCTCGAGTTTTAATTCAATATTTAACAATACTGTAACCGAATAAAATTAAAAAAATATCCACTAAGAATTTATAAAGTTTAATATTTGGTTTTATTGGAATTAATTAAGTGTGGCCTAAAGCTGAACGATTCCTTGGGGAGCCAACTTTATGATGCTTTTTTTAATTGTTTAACGGGTAGAAATTTTAATAAAAGCAGCATCTTATAAAAAAGCGTCTATCTTGTTTATGTTGTTATACAATTTCCCTCATCTTATTTCTCCGTTATGGGAAATATTCAAATTTTCATCTACACAAAGTGATAACTTTGAAAGGCCGTTATCAACTTGGAAATTCATCGGGAACTTCCACTCTTATCATTGATTATATTATGTTAATGCAGGCTTTTAAAAGAAACATCTTGCCTTATTTTATTATTAAACAGATACACTCTCCAGGGAGATTTTTACTTACAAGCACGGGTTTATTGTTAATTTTTAAATTTCAACAACAGTACAGCGACCTAAATTAAGGCTTCATATACGGATATGACTTTGTTCAACAATAAATTATCGAGAATTCCCATTTTTCTAATATAGAGGTGAAAGAAGTTCGAATAAAAGATCATCAGAGAATTGAAATCTAACGGGAATTTGCAATAGTTGATTGCTGAAAATATAAGAGAAAAGTTCTAGCGATTTATTGATTCTAAACTTACTAAAAACTTAATCTACTCGAGGCTGGTTTAATAATAAAAATCTCAAGTTGTATGGTGAAATTAAAGTAGAACTTTTTTTGTACTATTATTCAAGTTTTATAAGCAACTCTTGAAAATTATTAAGTCGTTAAAATTACCACATTATCCATTATTATTGCCTCAAATTTTTTATTGTCTTCAAATAAATGGGGGATTATATTAATAACAATATATGGAGAGGTATTACTAGGATGTACAATTTATTGCTCGCTATACCAGTTCAAATTTGCAATCAATCTTCCTGAATGTATTCATATCTATAGCTATTCTAACTATACGTTGGCAAGCCACAGAAACAGGTTGTTCCGAGGCTTGTTTATGCCCAGTGGGAGCATATTGATTTTAACCACTGTATATTTCCCCGTACAAATACTACAAACTGCTGAGCCAACATAACCAACGTAAGCACTTTTTGCCGTTTAGTGCCCCACAATCGTATATGAAGAATGCAAATCAAAACAAATTGCGACCAATTTTCTCCCAAATACAGCAATTGTTGTCAATAATTCTAGCGTAAAGCACGGAAACGATATGGTCTAGATTTGGTTAGATTGAAATTACAAGGGGAACAAGTAAGCATACAACGGATCATTTGCCAATCTAATCATTTACCTTTGAATCGTCCGGAATAAAAGTAATCAACTTTGTCCTCTGCACGACTGGAATTACAATTTCGTTAACGAAATTACATCCATTTATACAAACATCAATATTAACGTTAACACTCCAAATATACTTGAAGAGATTTCTGCTGGAACTTGTTGCTGGTTGTAGAAATCACTCGAGTTTATTTTCGATTAGTCCACTAGAATAAGAGAAGAAAAACACCAAATTAAGGACGAACAAAACAGAAAAATATATTGTACAAGCGAACTTTTAACTAGGACTTGTTGAAGTTTTCGATTTATTTGAAGAATTAAGTGGAAAGTTGGTCGACAGTTTCAATCAAACAAGCGTAATAGCGCCCCTTTTCCTCTATTGTCGCCGGTGTTTTTACGCAGCACAGGCCAAACTTCCAGAAATTTAGTTGGCAAAATAAACGCGCCCATATCTTTTGCTCAATTTCAACTATTCCACTGAAGAGACTCGATTCTAAAGTATGCGATAATCGAATGAGATTCAAAATTACAGATTCCCAGTGTCTTTAGATCTTGACTGATCAATAGAAGTTTAGAAACAGGGGTGAATCGGATTTGTGCAAATAAAGCGTTATTTCGCCTCATTTACGAAATATATCACACATCGAAAATGTCTACAATCTTATCATTTCTCAATCTGTAAACTAATCAAACTTTATGGACTCATATTTATTTAAAGGGGTGATCAAATAAAAGTAATTCGTTAGATAAACATCGAGGCTACGTTTGATTAAAATACGCAGATTAATTATTTTAATTATCTCGGTTTATTACCATGATGGTTAGTGGTAATAAAAATATGCATGTCGGTAATAAAATCAAATTTTATTGTTACTAAAAATAGGGATTTGACCGAATGTAGAGTGGCAAAACAAAGGAAAAAACAAAACGAATAGAGCTTTGACAATGTGGCGTGCTTGCGTGATAATTTCAGTTAGCTTGTGTTTGGTATAAAGTCCGAAATATATGTGGATTGAATCAATAAAACAACAAATCTACACAATTAAGCAAAACCCAACAAGTGTGAATGTAAATAATATTTAAACCATCACAAACAGGATTATTTTGTATAACTTAATTAAATATAGGATCATTCTATTTGAATAAAGGCATCTCGGTTGAAAAGGGAACTTTAATAGATAGAGATTCGGAGATAATCAAACAAAAAAAAATACGAGCTACTATCGTTAATCCTTTGAAACTACGAAACCAAACTTTTTCGAATTGTTATTAATAATGCATCCAGTTTCAGGATCAAAGAATTGACGTGCGCCCAGCCATACATCCAAGTTTAGTTTCAATTTTCTAAACTAATTTACACTGGGGAGTTATAGTTGTTTAATTAAAAAACTTCAAAGACTTTATTGGGGGTGAAACTAACAAGAACCCAACTATAATATAACAGTAAAATTCGTTTCGACTTTTTGTACGAATTCCGATTGTGTCGCACGATAAGCATTATAGTTGCATGTTAAATAGTCACGCTTATAGTTTTATCTTTTCGAAATTAATTACACTTTTAGATTCTGTGCTAATTACAATAAGATTGTGTATAGTCGATAAAATTTTGTCGGTGATTTCCAAATAAAAAATTCCCATAGAATTTTCCACATTAGATCCTTGTTTAATATTTCTAGTCATTGTTCTACTCAAATAAAGTTATTTCAATACCTTTGGGCCAGCTAAATTCTGCTATAGTATGAGCTTTTCTGGCTTGTATTCCAATTTATTATACAATGAATTTGCACAAACAAACATTAAAGCACAATTATAGCTAAAGTTGTGTATAAATTTCGTGTATACCTGACGGAATGTCGACAAGTTTTCTGATTTGATTAAAAACCGATATTAGTTGGATGACTGTCTGGCTACTAATAGCAAACACACTAATTGCTTGTTAATGTTTGAAGAGATTTGGTGAAGAACAGAAGCAGTACAGTAATTATCACTCCACTGTAATTATAGTAAATTTGAAATCGATATTGTTGAAACAACAAGGAAATAATCGAAAAGTAAATAAAAGAAATAAGAACTCAATCAACTACGGGAGGTACTCTAAAAATTGTCCAAAAAATTAAAGCAGATCTGTGAACGAAATTAAGTTGATTTTCGTATCCGTTCGAGTTTTTTCGATATATCAAAATATCAATTTTACTTCTCCAGCTTCTATAAAACATTCTTGAAAATAGAAACATCATTTCTTCAAATAAAACAACTCGTTTTAAAGAATCGCTACAATATGAAAGAATTACCTGCTTGTGCAAATATACAAATACTGGCACGATACCATACACCGAATGAGGTGGGAAATCTGGGGAGTTTTGTTACCAACTCGTTTCAATTAGCCAAAATGACAATTCTGAATTGGATTGGTAATAAAAATCCCCAAATTTCTAACCTTCTTGGTGTTGTTGAGGTGTTTGAAGAATTGCTGAATTATTTCAAGTGATTTTCCATTAATATCAAAATCGGTTTGTTCATTTCCAAGGAATTTCTTTATAAACCTAGATACAAGTCGACCGATTTTGGCTTATATAGCCATCATCAGCCCTTTCTGCAAGTTTCGTTGTTAATTATAAAATATATTCTAATATTATTATCAATTTCTTACTCGCATACGTAAATTCAACCAATTTAGATGGCGGAATTTCATCAAGTTGGAATTTCATTCATTTATTTTGAACTTTAGATGAGTTTATCGATAATTTTTGGATTGTAGCTGACAATTTCTCTCTTGACTTTTGTGACTTCATTTAAGTTCAAACAATCAATAGCTATAATCGTATAATTAAAATAAGATTAAATAAACTTAAAGTCAAGAGGAAAATGGAAAAAAATTGTGCAAAAATTATCGATAAACTCATCTAAAAATAAAAAATGATCCACTTGAATGAAATCTCAACCTGATGTAATCCCCACATTTAAATTCGTCAAATTTACTGGTACGTACATATATAAACTAGAAAAACTCTTAAAAATTTAACATAAAACCAGACATCACTGTAACATTCGTTATAAAAGACATCACCATTGTAAGTAAAAATAATATTGGTTCAGAATCTTCCCAATTAATGTTTTTTCGCAGAATTTTCAACTAGAATCTAAATCAGTTTCCTAATATATCCCTCGCATTACATCTAATCTCAAAATTTGATAAAAAAGAAAACATATCGAAGGATGGACAACGATCTTCAAGTTGCGTTTTCTGATTTGATTAGTTTCGGCTAAAACTATTTTACTTAAAATATTCAAAATATTAAAATGTCTCGAAATAAAACACTTAATTCTAAATAAAGTAAGCGCAGAATTATCCATCCTATGGCTTTTTGTAATGGTGCAAACATCTCAAAAATAATCTAAAGATTCTTTTAATTTGAAGATTAATTAATCTGTAGTTTTATTACTGAGTTGCACTACGAATGAAGATAGCAGAAATTGAAATTTTTAAGTTAGAATTTCTTGTAGTATCGTCTGATTCCTCAAATATCCTTTATATTTTTGTGCAACATTATATTTCTGTTAGTAAATAGTCTGACTTCTTGTTCCAATAAAGAAACAAACCGTGAAAGGAGCACGTCTCGCAAACAACAAGCTTACATTGCATCTAACAACCAAAAAGTATTAGAAACCGACTGGTATATTCTATTTTCGAACCCCTAAAAGATCAGATTATTATCAATTAAAGTTCAGTTACAATACCATCGATATGAAACGTAAATTTTTTATGACCACCCCATAAATCTTGGCCTAATGGTGGCAATTGGCTAATAAATCTCAATTTTCACCACTACCGCCCTCAAACCCTGATTTTGTCTGTACAATCGGCACATTCGCTTCACTATTAACTGAAATTTGAATAGTTAACAAAAGACGCAATAAAAAACGACGATACATGAGATCGATGTGAAGATTGAATAATTAAATTTGAAACTTGCCAAGTAAATTGACGAAAATCTCGGGAGTAACTTAACGGAAATCTTTACAATGAAATTTTAGCTTTATTATAATATGATGATGATGATAATGTTAGAGAATTCAACTCAAATTTCGTTAAAACTTTTAATTATTATCAACGTTTGTTATTTTATAAATACGAGCTTATAAAAGGAGGATTTCCATGGAATTTTCAAGTCTGTAGAACTGTAGTTGTTATCAACGATTCTAAAGGGTGGGTTCTTTACAACTCTAGAGATAAGACATCCGTATACGTCGCCGTTTGATTGATGATTTTGGATAATGCTTAAATCGAACTACTCCGCTGTATGACCGTGCAAAATTCAAACCAAAAAAATTAAGCTACAATTAAACATTTCAAATAACTGACGATGAACGAAACGAACAGTTAATTAATAACTGATCAATTTTGGTTTTTATTCCGGTTTATTATAAGAGAAATTACATTTTTTTGCCCCGATTGGTGGTCTGGAATCTACCCAATATCGCCCACTTCTTCAATTAATCTTTCGCATACTGGGTGTTGGCTGAAATAGCCGAAAACAACAGATCCGGCTCGTTTGATAGATGAGTTTATTGTTGGTTATTAATATTAATGGAGTTTTTTCTTTAATTGCCTCTTTTACATACACTACACTAGTAGTTACAACGAAATTAAAAGGAGTAGAATAAGTACAAGGCAGAAATTCAAGCGAATCTCAGTTCTACAAGTTGAATAATTATTGTCTAGCCAGATAGACGGAATTGCTGAAGAATACCGTTGATAATTGCCAGTCAACTCTGTAATAAAGTCTTGATTACTATAAGTTTCCTATTTCAGTTGAAGTTTTTCTATCTGTGCTTGATTCGTTATGATGATTGCGTTACGATGAAACGAATCTATTATCCTATGGGACTTTCATTTCCTTTACAAAAATTAGTTTCTTATTATTCTTTGTCAAGAATAATACGGGGGCACTAATTGTAAGACAGCAATATAAAAGCAAAAAACGTAGCTGAATAGAGTCCGGAAATAGATTCTTCTTTTCCTATACAGTCTTCATTCGGTAATATTTGTATTGCCAATTCAAATATTTACGCTTCAAATCAGAATTCTTGTTGATTCTGTCTGCTATTTAGAAATGCGACAAGAGGTGAATGTTGAACATTCGCAACATATTTATGGGACCTAATAGAATTTACACATGCCTTTTATTGATATTATTTAATTTATAATTCTGTCCAATAATCGATGATTGAAAGTTGATTATGTTGATGAAAATTGTATTAAAATCGGTCCGTAAATGGATATTTGGATATAAAATATAATATTAACAACGAAATTTTAATTAAATCTGTTCAATAATATTTGTCAAAATTCCATTATTCTCGATAGTACTCATAAAATTTATGGTCTACAAGTCTAAAAATTGAACAAACTGGAAATTATCAATAAATAGCCCCGATCGAACTTTTCTATTTCCTATTTCCTATCAATAAAAGAGGAAATTATAATCATTTTTGATAGTTCTTCCACTGAATAGACTACGATTGATTGAAAGTTGTAACTGGACGCGAAAATTTCGCACAATTCAAGAATTCGTCGGTGGGGCAATTTATGCCAATGTTTTGGTTAAAAATCGAACGAGATGGCATAAATTTCACCGGATTCAAATTTAAAAATCATGGTCGCAGTATGGGAATATTGCCAATGCTTGCTTACCTATTTGTAATGTTCGGAACTGACTCGTTTTATCATGATGGTATTCGTTTTTGAGGTAACCACAAACTGGAAAGTAGAAAAAAAAGAATAACAAAAACGCTGTTCCATTACTGCAATAATGGTCTCAACATTTATTTCAATTCAAACGCATTTCAAAGGGATCGATAGCATTTGTTCATAAATCTACGAATGGACAATGAGACTAATAACTGAAATAGCAGATAATACCCAGAAAATTCCCCTCATATAATACAGCAAATCAGTCGATAAATCACAATGTGGACATTTATTAACTTTATTTATAATTGATGAGGAAGTTATACAATGTAACTACCTTATCTGATAAGAACAAATTTACTTTGTCTAACGAATATAACTGCCGTAAAACTCAAATAAATTTGCACTAGCTTTGCACGTACTTTAGAAGATTAACCTACCTTGAACTTTATTCGTACAATTATATCGAGTGCGACAGTGGCGTTTTCCGCACGCTCAATATTAAACGTTTTTGTTGGACACGTGCTTTGATTTTTTCCGTCCCATCTAACTTTTTATATCCGCAATATTGTTGTGTGCTTGTGAAAAGAGGTGGAAAATATCGCCCTAGGTGCCAGATAAATTCTGATTTGTTCGGCTGAAATTAATTTGGTCAAATTTCAATTATTATAAAGCCGAATTAAATGCAATGAACGTATGGAAAATTAGATAAATAATTATTATTAATGTCATTTTAACTAAATGACAGTTAGATTAGAATAATTCGTAATAAAGCTATGGTGTTGGTTTGAATATTTACAAAACGTTTGTTAATTTTTAATGAAATTTCCATATCCATGAAAGAGGTTTAAAATGTAAATTTGAACGGTCAATCAATTTCAGTTTAATCTAATTCTTTTACACCTGTAATAGATTATGGTTTATTTAACGGGAAGTTAATTCAATCTGTTTTCACCGTAAACTTCCCTCCACAACTTTCTTCTTTTAAAAAAACACCACTGATTGCCCTCATAAATTCGCACAATAATGTTGAGAATTTTCTCAGAGAGACCGCCACCCTAAAATCAATAAATAATTTATAACAGGAATTCACAATGTATCTATCTATAGTTCATTCCACCATAATTATCGAGCTTTTATTGTACTTCTTGTATAATAAAATATCTTATAATGATAGTGTAATAAATGTATTCTAATGGAACTTGCTGGGAATAGCACCAAGCCCGAAATTCTCTCTCGCTCTCGTACCCTTAAACCCCATTGAAATGCCTTTGTTTTATTTAACAAAAGATGTCAGGCCATTATCATTAATGATATGAGGTGAAAACTTGATAGGGTAGCAGCTTTACGACATCTTTTTCAATTAAAATTTCAACCAAACAACAATACGAACGGAAAAAAGCAATGATGTTGATGACAAAACGTTGTTGTTTTGATTTATTTATTCGTAACATTGGCGTATCGATTCTAATTTAAACAATAGACGAGCCTACTGAAAGCGCCGTACAAGTTGAGCGTTCATACTTGTTTATTATTGAAGATTTCATCCATCAAATCTCCCGTTTCCAGATGTATTTTCTAAACTTGTATAGTAATGGATTCGTTTAGGGATAATCTTGGAAATTTCCCAAATTCCGATTGTCTTCAACGGAATAATTTCAGTTAAACAACCCTCCTGTTTCCTGTATTCTTCAACAAGTGCTGAAATTGTGTTGTAATGAGACCAGTTTTCAATTATAGCCGAATTAGTGAACTTTAACACGATATTGAGTGAAATTCAAACCAAGATTTAGCTCTCTTTATTATTTCTTAACAGCATCCGTGGTGGTGCAAGTTTGTGCCTTTTAAGCTTAAAAAATACGATGAGATTTATTCGTGTTTGTTGTGTCGATTCTAAATATCGAGCTGTTAATTGTTTGCATCATTAAACCGTAGTTGTATGGTAAAACCGATAAATCATCTGTATGTGGCAGGTTTTATTGTTTATTGGAATAGGGGATGATTCTGCAAGTTTCTTTGAAGCTACAGTTGATAATTGTGCAGTTTTTGCAGTTCATTCGATCATCATTAGATTCGATCTCTTATAATCCTCGATATTCAAGAGAACGAAACTTACAATAGTTGAACTTGATAGCAATAAAATTTAATGAATGCCGATAGAATCTTTTATTTCCGATTTTAATTAATGCAAAAACAGCGTTAATGTTCTCAACAGTGGGAAAAAACCACACAATAAATCAGAACAATTTACATTTAACTAACTACTTAATGAACGAATGATGAACGAGATGATTAACGTTAAAAAAACTCGAATATTACCAGCAAATTTGTTGCTTTATTTTAATAAATTCCAAAGCTAAAGAGAAGAAAATAAGAAATTCAAAAACAACGAAATCGAGCGGTATAAAAAGCGTTGTGAAATTACTTTGAAAATAGCCGTCTGTTAAAATACTGAGCTATATAGTAGCTTGCATCCCTTAAAGATGAAACGTTAAAATTCAATTAAATTTCAACAACAAACGCACACCTGTTTCCATTCTTTAAACATTAAATAAAAGCGAATTTTCCTTCGATATGAGGGCTGTGTGTATTGTTACGTTGAAAATATCCGTTATAATTAAAACCCAAACAAAATTTCAGCGTGTTGCGTGAAAAAATCTCTACCAAGGGAAAAACGGAAAAACATAGAAAATTTTGTCTTTTTTCGCCAATTGTAATTCAACCATTGTTGTTTTCATTGAACAATCGTACTAGAGTAATTAACCGGAGAACAATCAATCTTGTATAAAGAATCTGTAAGGCAAGACCATTCAATTCTTGATGAAAATCGAAAAGTAATTTGTTGAAGTTGAATGCGTTACAGTTCATTTATTTTCACTATTCACTTGCAGATATCGATTCGATCAAATTGTTGAAATCCAACAACAACAACAAGGCCTGCAGTGGGTTTCAAACATTCCATCGATGGATACTGAATATTGAGAGAATTTTCCTCTTTGTTGGCCGCTACTACGCATTGAACTGCCGCTAAAATAGTTGAGAAATTTAACAGAAAACCCAAAATTAAACACCAGTTTTTACCCGGTTTATTAACACGAAACATCCGAAAACTCCCAAGTTTTCGCCAAAATCAACCATCAATCCTATCGGAATCTGTACAGTTTTGTTTATCTTTGTGCCTGCCGTGTTTAACCAAAATCAATAGTGTGTGAATTTTCAACAAAGCAAATCAAGTTGGATCGTTGGAATACTTTGCTTGATTGACCGATTTAACGTCTTAATTAACGTGTGTTCCTCTAGAGGATTTACACGAAAAATCAAATTATGGTCGTTAGAATCAATTAATATTGAGATTAATTCGAATTAAAACTCTTTTAGGGAATTCCACACACAAACTTAATATTAGAGCAATTATCAACTTTCTTACTATAATAAATTAGCGTTAAGTAAGTTCGGTAGTAACTCCTGTAACTGAATTAAACTAGTTGATTATAAGTAAAATCGTTACGATGTTAGATCATCTTGTAGTTTAAACGAAAATCAACTAGTTTAAAATAACGTTGAAATGTTTCGAATAAATCTAGAAGAAATTAAGTTGATTATTTATCAGCGATACTCTAATCTAAATGATTTGCTTGTTATAATTTCGTCATAATTCTGGTGTAAATTTTGGAAAAATTCACAGTTATAACCCCAATAAAAATATTTTACATATAAGTATAAAGTTTCCAAATAAATATCTGATATAATCCCTGATAACCAATACAAATTTATCTAAACAACACGCAATTTTTCTATCTTCTGGAAAAATTGGAAAGCATGACGTGCACCTGACATCGCTTAAATTCCACGAAGCTCCGATTTAAACCCAGTTTAGGCCCAAATTATCGCACGATTTTCGCCCCAAATCTGTTCCTGGTAGTCTTACCCGATTTGCCCATTATTTTGCAATTTTAAAACTTTAAATAAATAGAACTAGAAAATTATTTCAACCCCGACTACTTAGTCCTTTTGTTTGGCTAATGGACTGTTGAGAAGTGCCACATTTAGCATTATTTCCACCAAATTGGCGCATTTATACGACAAGCCCTAAATTGTCCGAATTTTGATGAAATCGAACGTAATTTGTTGTCAAAAGTAGAAAATTAACGTAAGATTCGATGTAAAGAAAAGAACCCAAACTTTCCAATCAGGAACGAAAGATCAACGTGAAGTTTAGTGGCGATGAAAAAAGTTGTCGCTAACCTTTTAGGGTACGTTTAACCGATTAGAGCGTGATCTAATTTTTAGAGACAAAGTTTAATGAATGATTTTGCAGATATTCCGGTATCGTTGTAATAAGTAAATAGACGGGTAATCTCCTATTTACAAGTGTTTTTTTTCCGTGGATACTTTAAACAAATATATACTAATCTAATTCTACTACAATAATAAATCTGAGTTTTAAACCTCTTAACCACTTCTAAATAAATAAATGATGCGTTATCGTTGATAAATACACCGGTTTTGATTTCGACTTCAAACAGTTTCCTTTGTTCATTTGTGACGGGCAATTCTTTGATTTTCTTTTAATAAATAGTAAAAATGATTGGTCGCAATTCAACAATCTTCAAAACCAACTTACCGACATCGGCTATAATTAATAAACGTGCCAATAACGAACCGAAACAAGCGTTCTACATTTGCAATCTTAACGATATTGTCAGCAAATATATGGATTGGATTGAAAAAATACCAAGAGTTAAGCCTTATTATGGTGAGTTTTCCTATAATTTAAACTAAGAATATTATTCTGATTTTGCTGAATATTCAACAGCCGTCAAGTGTAACCCCTTCGATCCGGTTATTGAGATCCTGGCCGCTCTTGGTGCCGGCTTCGATTGTGCTTCAAAACAAGAAATCGAACAAGTTTTATCGTTCGATATCGAACCAGACCGCATTATATACGCAAATCCAACAAAATTCCCATTGCATTTAAAATATGCTGTTGACAATCGGGTATTGAAAATGACATTCGATTGTGATTCGGAATTGTATAAAATCAAACAGATTGCACCAGATGCTCGATTAGTAATAAGAATACGTTACGACGATCCTTTAGCATTGTATCCTTTAGGAGTAAAATTCGGTTGTAATCCGGATAAAGACGTGCAAAGATTATTGGAATTAGCAAAAACATTAGATTTGAATGTAATCGGTGTGGCTTTCCATATAGGCTCATCGAGCCAGAATCCGTCAATTTACGGAGAAGCAATCAAAAAGTGTGGTGAAGTCTTCGAAATTGCCAAACAATGCGGATATTGTTTCAATTTCTTGGATATAGGCGGTGGTTATCTGGGCGAAATCGGTACATCACTAGACCAAACCGCCGAGATTATCAATGATGCGTTAGACAATTATTTCCCTAATTCAAATATCGATATAATATCAGAACCGGGACGGTATTTCGTTAGTTCTGCGTTCACATTAACAGCCAATGTTCATACAATTAAAGTCGAGAATTTAGACAATTATCAAAGACGCTATCATTATTTCATCGATGATGGTGTTTATTGTAGCTTTATTGCTATATTATTCAACGAAAAACTACCAGGAAAACCGCTAAAATCCCACAAAAATCTAAAATTGTATCCGAGTACGATATGGGGGCCCACTTGTGATTGTATGGATCGTGTTGATGAAGACTGTCTATTGCCCGAATTGCATATTGGTGATTGGCTATGTTTTGAAAATATGGGAGCTTATACGCTCAGTATTTCAACCGGATTTAACGGCATTGAACAGCCGCCAATAATTACGATTATTAATGATAAGAATTGGTAAGTTTTGATTAAAATTAATCGAATTATTTTCAAAATTTACGGAAACTTACAGGAAATATTTGGAAGATAAAGTGGATAAGGAACGTCTCCAAATTGTAAATTAAACACTGTAATCTCAATTGCAGTTTTTAAAAATCTGATACAATCGCTATCTTTTAATTAGGTAATATGCTAATGAATTATTTTTATTTAATGTGATGTTGTCGTATATTGTAAATAAAACGAATTTTCATAATTTTTAACTCCTTTTAGCTCCCTAAAATTGCGTAATTTCTAATCAATTTTCCGATAAATTGGGAAACTTCCGCTTCTCATCTACGATCCCATTCAAAGATTTTTAAATGTCAACAGACTAGTTAAAACCACAATATTTAAGTCAATATAGCGAAGCATAAACATAAAATAAATCATAACAATGGAAAGATATACAATAAAACAAAGTTACAAAGATAACAAAGGTAGGGAGAATTGTTTTATCCACAGAATAAAATGTGTCTATCTTTATGACAATTTATTTGATAATAGAAGTACAAAATTGTTCGAAATTGTTTTCGTTGTTAAACTACATCACTTCAGCATTCAATACTTGAATTTTAATAATACCTGAAAAGTTTCTGGAGGACTAAAGAAGCATTACTGTATTTCTCTACTTTGTTGTTTAATTTCTAATTTCTCCAATAAAGTTACAATTATAACATCTATACGGAGAGGATGAGTAAACATTTATAGAAAATATCAATATTTTCCGATAAATTGTTGATTCTACAAATAGAAAAATCATTAAAACAAGTTGATTTATTGGAATATTCCTAGCAATTATAAACATTCCATCATTTTCTCTAATGAACTAGACTCTCAATTTTAATAAAGCATAACGATCGAATATTAAAACCAGGGAAAATATTAATATTTAGTGAACTAGAAGAGACGTACAACTATTTCCCCATAATTGTCTATACGATGCGAATTCTCCAACAATCATTAGAATTATAATAAGTGTTTGAAATTTCGCCAAAATCGTTCGATTTCCTTATCGAGAAGTCTATCTAGTTTTTCATTAGAGGCTGATTGATGAAAATCGAATTTCCTTCAATCTGATGACACGATTTTTCTATTTCAGTCTTTATCGTTATTCAAATCGCCATGATTACATTGATAGTAACGAAAATTCCATTAACCCCTTAAATCGACTAAAAGACGGAGAATTCCTCCAATAATCCCTACAGATAATGAAAACGTTCATTGTTGTTGATTACAGACACACAATCTCCAACTAATCCTTCATTGGCTTTGCTTTTCTACGTAGGAAATGTACAGAAAAAAATTAGAATTAGAAAAGTTATAACCAACATTCGGTTAGTAATTGAACAAAATTGAATGTTAGAATAGTAATGAATAGAACAACTGTCGGTCATTATTTCTGAGGACATCTTGTAGATTTCAGCTGAGAATCCTGAAATTTTATTACAAATTCTGATTTCAAATCGTTAATTTTGCACAAACTACCGATTTCAAAGCTTTAAATTCTATTTGATTTGACTACGGGTTAAAATAATCGATTTTCACCCTAATCTCCTCGATAATAGTTGAAAACTGGATATTACTTTGAATTTAATAAATTTCTAAAAGGGTCGATATCGTAACTTCTGCACGACTGCCAAATTATTTTCAAATTGCCGTCCATTGCGCTCTACTCTAAAGTTTCAGGACATTCGAGCAATTCATAAATATTAGCCTGTAATAAATCGGGGTATTAAGATGGAATTTTTCCACTGATTCAACCCAAAACTTATTACCTAATACGCTTACAATTCCATTCTAGTCCATGATTCTGGATTTTCATCGAAATAAACACTAACCGATTTTAACGAAAGTTCAATGAAAGTTTCAGTCTTAATCCGCTATGAAATTAAATGAACTAAAAGACGAACAAGTCGGTTCGTTGATAGTCGAATGGAATTTCTTCAGGTCATCAATCCAATTTTTGTAATTTTGCAAATAACGGAAATAGAGTCCGTACGGAAAGAAATTGATGGAAGTTGGGAAATTAAAAAAAAACAAAGAGGAAACCTGACTGGAGGAGAAAAAAATCGGAGAATAGAAAAACGGTGAAAAACGTAATTATTGATTATTCAGCAACTATTAGCGACATCTTGTAGAGTTTATCTTCAAATTCCACTGAAACTGTAACGAAAGCTCTTTTTCAGGAGGTTTGAACGGTCCTGAAGCGCCACAGAACGTCATCTTTTGATTTAGATACAAATTATTTTTTTTTCAAAAAAGATACAAATCGAATCTTTGAACCGTTTGATATAAAATTATAGAAATGTAGCGATCTATATTTATAAAGTAAGATTCACCTCTGGTTTATAATTATAAAGATTCGAGTTAAATTTAACTCGAACGTCATTATTATTACGTTTCAGTCCGGATTCATTAATCGTGATTGGCGAGAAAAATTTCAGCAATAATAATAAAAGCGATGATTGAAGATGTAATTTCACAAAACTGAGCCTCCTAATAAATCACAATTTATAATGGTTAGATTTCAGAAATTTCCACAATTTTCGTTTAAAAAAACACTGACGGTTATAATTCATATCCAGTGATGACTATCAAATTTTAATGATTCATCCCTTGTGCGAAGAAACCAAAAATAAACCATAAAACTTGACAAGTTGTAGAGTTATTTTCCAGTGAAAAAAGCGCAAAAATAATACAATTATAAAAAATATATTTTTAGCCGATTCTAAGGAAGCAGTTTTGAACAAAACAACAATATTGATAACCCCAGGATGGCAATATTCGACCTGTCGTTGGCGTCGTTTCTCAACAAAACCGTTCAAAGAGAGGGAGAACGTCGGGACGTTCCGGTACAAATTTCTAGACAATTTTCTCATAACAGTCTGGCACCAGTCGAAAACTCAATAAAAACCTCCTTCAGAATCAACAAGACGATGTAAAAGTGCAACTAGTTTAATTCTAAATACAAATAAAAACTGTGATAATTTGTGAATCGAATAAAATGGAAAGCGATACGAATTCGATGAAATCCCAAACGGGCTCTAGTCGGGCCGCCGGTTTAAAGAAACAAGTCGACTTTAAGAAAACACGCCCGAAATTGATAATTCCACCACCAACAGCATCGATAATACAACCGACAACAGCCACAACAACAAGAACGCTACGCACCCCTGTCCACAGCCGGAAACATTCCGTATTTGTTTTCAATCAATTCAATGGAATTAAAGATTTTACAAAATCTGGCTTGGATCTCGGCGAGAAATGCTCGTTGTGGTGTTACAATAAATTGTGGTCATGGAGCCGTAAATGGTTCACGCATATGTTTTTGACTATTGTTCTGGTCTTGTACACAATCGGGGGTGCTTTACTTTTTGAAGTTATAGAAGGTATTTATTGTTGAAATTCTACAATTTTAATTGATTATGATCGTTATTAGGGCAAAATGAGACGCGAGTCCTGCACGATTTGCATCAACTTCGCCATAAATTAGTTCGGGAATTACGGAATTTATCGATTACAATGCCAGAACAGACATCCTACGACGAATGGGAAGGTTCATCTGTACGGAAACTAAGGAATTATGAAAGTGTCTTCATCGAATGGTACAATACGCACAAATTAATTGTCAGTAATCCAAAAGAGAAGCGTTGGTCTTTTGGTAACGCTATCGTCTTCTGTGGTACGATCTACACAAGTATCGGTAAGTGTTTATCGCTATCTTCGACAACGATAAGGCATATTTGTTTTGGCACGATCGACAACAATTTGGCTTATGCCGCGATAAATTAGCGGTATTTTAAGAATTTTTTCCGAAATACACGAATTTGAAATAAAATCGCAATTTATTACAAAGAATTGAAAACTTTCGCCTTATCCCCGACTTTTGGCACAATCGATGATTCACAACTCAAATTAAAAAAAAAAAAATGACTCCCAATTTACCTCAATATAAACTCGATTTATTTACTCGAAAGAATTTTAACGAAATTAAATAAATAAATGATGATTTAGCGAACTGTCATATAATATTTCAGAATGCTGTAAAAATAAACTTGGGCGTTTGAACTGTGGCCTGAAAAATCTCTGAAAAAAACGGGACAATAGTGTTGGCGTTTTTTTTGTTGACCATCGGGTATGTTTTGACTTTGTTGGGGACTCGTGTCCGCATCCATCTGAATTATTTTAAAAATTGGGCTGAAATATTTCAACATTGCATTTTTGGCAACTGTACTGATTAGATTCTTGGACAATTTTAAGTGTTACCCGAATTTATAGCGTCTTCTTCAAAAATCGCCCGATATTCTCAATCGAATTTGCAATTAATCTTGGTGAAAATATTGAGCAAGTCTTTGATATAAATTCGTAAATAATTCTACCGGCGAACGGGTCTGTTTTAGTTTATGATTTCCTCCAACTTGGCACAGGGTTTTATTCACGAAATTTTAACGACGTCGAAATTTTGTAAATTATACCGTCATACCAATGATGTCACAGTATCGTTATCATTCTTCAAAATCAACATTTGGCGTTAGTTAAATTATAAATAAACAAAACGGGGGCGCTTTAATTTAGACACATCGAATGTTGGAATATCTAAAAACAAAAAATTAATGTAGGAAAAATACAAATTTACGTATGGGAAATCTACGAAATTATGTCATTTAAATTTAGATGATTTAGACTAAGCGCCATCTCTTTACAAGCCAAAAAATATACGAAAAGAGAGAGAAAAAATGAAATCCTAGAATACACCAGGATTGCATCTAAAAATATCCAGTCTCGTAATTATGGATACAACACAAACATCTACCGTTGAACAAAATGGAGAAAATACCGATAAAACCCCTGAAATTGATAAGAATTTAGCACGGTTTGAGGCGATGATCACTGATGAACAAGTGTTAAGTGCAACAGTGGCAAAGAAGCGGCGCAATTTCACAAAGAAACGCAGTGGCCATCTAAATAAGACACGTGAACAGACACCGGTACGACAAATCGATGAGAAAACAACCAATACAGATGATGATAATTTGGCACCGGAACGGCCGAAACGGACTAGAAGTTTGAAGAAGAAACAAACAAGATCCAAATCGGTACCACAACCCGAAGTCGAAACAACTCCGACAATTGACAGTTCGTTGAAGAAAAGCGACAGTATCCCAAAACAAATGTTGGAAGAGCTGAAACGTCGCGAAAGCCTCGTACAGGCCGAAGTTGAGAATTTGTTCAACAAAACGAAAAAGAGTCTAACAGCGGTCGCTAACCGCGGCCGCGAAAAATTACGCAAAAGCGCCAATAAAGAGAGCGCTAAACGGAGCCAGTCGGTGCCGTTTGCGTTCACTGAAGAAGAACTGATTGAAAGCTTCAGGAAAGCTCAACTGCTTGACGATTCACCACCATCCAGGAAATTGTCGGAGAGTAGTTTGATTGTACCAGAACCGAAACCGCCGAGTCCGAAACCGTTGCGTAGTGAAGCTCGAGAATTTCTACGCAAACGGAGAAAATCGAATCATGTTAGGAATTCGTCGAAAATTATCGAAATCCTCGATCCGGAAACTTCAAATATTGTAGCGACGAAGATTATGGTCCAACCCGATTTCCAACTAACTAAATTATTTGGTGTTCTATCAACTTATAAATTACGCGAATTAATTACAAGTTATCGTCATTATAAAATCGATATGAAAGATGAATGCCGCCGGATTAGAATTCTATGGAATCGTTGCATGATTAAATTGTTCTTATTGTTGATATTCTGCGGTTTGGGGGGGTTTGTTTTCAAATTCATTGAGGGTAGTTTTGAGAATTTCTATAAATGCGGAGTTAAGCGCGTTAAACGCGATTTTATCGATCTATTATGGCTGAAAAGTCACAATTTACGCGAAGACGATTGGAAATCTTTGGCTCGAAATAAACTGCGAAATTTCGAAGAGGAACTACATGTGGCCCATGAAGCCGGCATGAAAACATACAGCGGTCAACGGTCGTGGAGCTTCCTCAATTCTATCGTTTATTGTTTAACAGTTATCACAACAATTGGTAAATACTCGAGTGACTTCAATGCGATTTTAATTGTTTGTTTTTGTTAAAGGTTACGGACATATTTATCCCGAAACTAGAACCGGGAAGATTCTAACGATCGTCTATGCTATCATTGGCATCCCTTTGTTCCTATTGGCGCTGACTGATTTTGGTAAATTATTTACAAGATGCATTAAATTCCTATGGTCGTTTGTACGACGTTTATACTACACGGGAAGTTGTCGTTCAGTACGCAAAACCGCCCATGTTAAGGTTCGATATAACCGACACAAATTTAAATTCAATTCCGATTCGATATTCGATTTTAGGAGATCTTCAAAGGTGCTCAAATGATGTACGAAATTGCAACATTTCGCCGGCCATCAATGTTCGCCGATCCGGAAAATGTGCCGCCAGAACAACAACAGCATATGAATAGTGCTGCAATTACTGATGAAACTCCAACGCCGGCCATATCGAATTTCGAAATCGATGATGAATTCAATTTACCGATATCGGTAGCTATTTTTATATTAATCGTCTATATTCTATTGGGCGGTCTAATTTATTGGCTATGGGAGGATTGGGACTTCTTCGATTCGTTCTATTTTGTGTTTATATCGATGACAACGGTTGGTTTTGGTGATATGGTACCGGATAATGTTCTATGTATGATTGTTTCTATTGTTTATCTTGTTTTTGGTTTAGCTTTAATGTCGATGTGTATAAATGTTGTACAAGTGAAATTGAGTGATACATTCAAGCAAGCCTCGAATAAATTGGGTGCTACTATTGGTATTGATGTTGATGATGAAGATGGTACCATAACAACAGTACCACCGGACAATATTGAAGTACCGAAAGTACACGAATTTAATAACAAAAAGAGTGAAAATGAAGAGAATAATGAAAATACACAAATTGATGATATAATTAATATAGAAATTAAAGATAGTGATAGTTAGATTTAATAAATATTTGTTTTAAGTTTCTTTTTCTACCTATTGTTAATCATAAAACTATTTTGAATCTATTTAAAATGATTGTTATATGTAAATATTGTTTTAATAAAAATTTTACATGACCGAAGGAATTATGGACTGATTCAATGTTTCTTATTCGAGTCATACGACTTTGCTCCTAAGATCGACGTAAAAATAATTGAATACATAAAAGATAAACGAGGAAACTATAAAATTCAACAATATCTGTGTATTATGCGAAAATTGTTGTTTTGCAAAATAATTGGAATATTAGTGAATTTCGCGCAAACTTTTGGTAAATTTGAGATATTTGGCGCAAATTTTACGGTATTTTTGAAGTAAATCACTAGATTTTTGCGAAATTCTCAAATTATAGTGCAGTTTTTGTAGCAACTTTCTTCTAAACGATCAGTTTTTTTGCCAAATTTAATTTCTGGCTTTTTAGAAAGGCGAGAAACTCGACTTTTAGTCTGAATGCAGCTGTGAAACAAAATTCAAAACGGTTGAATTGCGAATACAGTTACAAGTTGAAAATTTGCAGAAAAACACTCGGTGATGACTGTTCTTGGACCGGTTTTTATCAAAAAACAGTCAACGATTTGATTTATTAATCAACTTCAGGAGCATCTCTCTTCTAATTAAAACTCTCTCGAAAATTCGAAAATTTTCCACAAGTAACTGCACGAAAGTTGGAACAATTCTCACCAAACTTGCTAAAAGAGAAACCAAAACCCACAATCAAATTCGTTAATTTGTCATAAATGTTCAAAATGGAGCAATTTGAGACTCGAAATTTTCGGTTTATTCGGTCAAATCGAGAAAAAGGAAAAAGAATTGGTCAATTTCGTCGAAAACTTTCTCCTTCTTCGAACGTAATATTCGGAGTAAGTCGATTAGAAAGAAAATATAATTTTAAAATATTGCGAATTTGGAAAAAACAAAATCTACAACCTAATCAAAAGTACTCATAATTTCAAGTAATTCCAAATTAATCGATATCTGTCTCTAAAAATTGCCTCCATTAATTGAATGATAAATCAAGTTTTTCACACAAAAATATTCGTTAATTGTTGCTATTATTGTGAGTAATCAAACAAAATAGGCAAATAAAAAATGCAGCTATTAATAAGAAAAGTATTCGTTAATTATACATTGTTACTATTATTGTTAACAATAAAATATAAAATGGACGAAATAAGAAACGCGACTATTAATAAATTGTAAACAAATTAATCTGGGAATTACCAACATACATATGACCCCTATTTTAACCTGAACGAAAACCTATCCGCAGGATTTCTTCTCTGGAGGGGAACATTATAAAAGCAGGTCCTCAACTGTATACGTTTGTTGAAAGTGAAGACTAAAGAAGTAGACTTGCATTCTATATTTAACAAACACAAGAAGAAAAACCAATGAAATTGTTTATTTGTTTATTAACAGTAACTAGTTTGGTTACTGTTAATTCCAGTGTTTTAAGATCCCGTAGAAGTACACAAAATGAATGTAAGTCGTTTTCGATAATTGAAATTTTGATTTTCCAATAATTAAAAAATATCAGACAAGATGTGCGTTCCGGAGGAATTGCTGGAATTGTGCGAGGAGATGAGCAGGCAAGAAACAAAAAGCACCGCCCGGATCGTCTGCATTCCAGCAAGAGATCGGTAAATTAGCCCATTTCTAATCAATTCTTCCAATTAATATTTATTCGTTAATTAGTTTGGAATGTATCGAGAAAATTAAACAACACATTGCCGATTTCGGTGCTGTTGAACCGGAGGATATGTACGTTGCAGCAAACGCTGATGGTGATTTTCGCATATTTGAAGAGATACGCACCAAAGATGAACCCAATGGTAAACGTTTATTTGAAATTTTTATGTTTATTTACCGTTTGTAGACGCTTAATTAGCGTTTATCTACCAAGGTCAACAACTCATACATTTTAATGTTTAACAACCTGTCCCCTGTATTCGTTCAATCTAAGAAACGTGATGAGAATTTCTGATTCCATATAAATTCCCCATCGAATTCATATTCGTATCCAAATATAATAAGAAAATAAATCAATAAGATTCGTTTGTGGAAGCCAATAAATTTGGGCCCATTTCCAAGCGTATCAACTTGATTTTTATTACTGGCTTTTGTTTCCAGCCGAATTCCGATACGAAGCCGTTGCTGTTATCCACAAAGACTTGAAGATCGATAAAATTGAAAACCTTAAAGGCTTGAATTCGTGCCATACTGGCGTTGGCCGTAATGTTGGCTATAAGATTCCATTAACGAAATTGCAACAGAAGGGCATTATTGGCAATTTAGCTGAACCGAATTTATCGCCACGCGAAAATGAATTGAAGGCCTTCTCGGAATTATTCAATAAAGCTTGCATTGTTGGTAAATGGTCACAGGATCCGAAAATCAATTCGCAATGGAGTAATTGAATTACATCATAATTAAAAATTATTTAACTTGTTGATTTTTAGAGAAAAAATATTCGAATTTGTGCGCCCTATGCGAACATCCCGATATTTGCGACTATCCCGATAATTTCTCGGGCTATGAAGGGGCATTGAGATGTTTAGCCCATAACGGTGGCCAAATTGCCTGGACTAAAGTCATCTTCGTCCGCAAATTCTTTGGAGTAACTTGCCCAATCTCCGAATTTTCTCTATTTTAATTCAATTCTTCCAGTTACCAGTCGGCGAAATTCCAGCACAATCGAGCAGCGAAAATCCCGAAAATTTCGCCTATTTATGTCCGGACGGTACTCGTCTACCGGTAACCGGTCCACCGTGTCGTTGGGCTGCCCGACCATGGCCCGGCTATATGGCTAATGCTGATGTTATTAAAACTGTAGATGAATTACGGCGTAAAATCGAGAATCTCAATAAAGTCGGTAGTAAAATTCAAGCACCATGGATCGAGAAAGTGTTAGATTTGGATAATAAAACACTACCGAAACCGAATAAAGTTATACCACCTCGTGATTACTTAGATAAAGCGAATTACACCGACGTTATCGGACGTGATTATGGGCCACCATTTAAATCGATACGCATCTGTACGATATCACCGATAGAAGCTCAAAAGTGCCAAACAATGAGCCGGTGGGCTTTCTCTAGAAATGTACGGCCAAGATTCGGTTGTGTTGAAGAAAAAGACGCTTTCGCCTGCATGAAAACTATACGAGATAATGGTGCTGATATCATAACTCTAGATGGTGGACTTGTTGATAAAGCCCAAAATGAATACAATTTAAAACCGATTATTGCCGAACAATATAGCCCAACTGGTGGCTCTTATTATGCTGTTGCTGTTGTTAAAAAAACCTCAAAATTCAACTCGTTTGAAGACCTACGAGGTGCTAAATCTTGCCATACCGGAATCGATAGAACTGCCGGTTATAATGCACCATTAGCTGTGTTAATCAAAAAGAAACTTATCGATAAAAACGATTGTCCGTATCCACAAGCTTTAGCCAAGTTCTTTAAAGAAAGCTGTCTACCTGGCGCTATACATTCACGTTATCAATTGAACCAAGAGACTATTGATAAACTCTGCAATCTTTGCGGTGGTGATAAAGAAAATAACGATAACTCAAAGAAATGTAATGCGGACTCTAGTGAGAGTTATAGCGGATATACTGGGGCCTTTCGATGTCTAGTCGAAGGCGGTGGTGATGTTGCATTTGTTAAACATGTAACAGTACCTGGAAATACAGGTAATTTTTAATTATCTCCAATTAAAAAAAATCTAATTCCAATTTATAGAGGGTAATAATAAAGAATCATGGGCTGTTAATTTGAAATCTCAAGATTTCGAATTATTGTGTCCGGACGGTGGCCGAGCACCTGTTGATCAATACGAACGTTGTTATCTCGCCCATGCTCCACCACATATGGTAAATTTTCTGATTAATCAAACGAATTTTCGATTATATTTCCACATTCTTTAGGTTGTTACAAGCAATTCGAAAACCGACGATGATATTGTCGAAATCCAGAATGCTCTAACTGCCATCAGTAGTTTGTATAAGACCAATCCAACAATTTTTAAACTATTTGGTAGTTTCGATGGTAAAAAAGACTTGCTATTTAAGGTATAAGTAATAAAGTGTTCCGTTTCGGTTGATGATTCTAAATTAGAATCTAGATTAAAGTGTTAGCTGAAATGGAACAGTGAGAGAAAAAAACGACTTACCTTACGTTTATTGGGTTAATTTTCAGGACTCCACTACGGCTCTAGTTTCAGTGTCTTCAGAATCAGAGATACAGAAAGAATATGCGAAAATTCTCCATATTGTGAACGGTTGCAATTAAATAATTTTGATGTAGAACATATTATATGAATAAAGTTTTTACCTATACTTGAAAATCTTTCATCATCAGTATTAATAGAGAAAATTTAGACAAACTGAGACTGTGGCTTTTTAAGCTGTCTTATCATGCACAATTTTACTAAATGATATTTAGTCTAAATTCTTTAATTAGCAAGACCTTTTGTGCAGCGTCTTTAAAATAGTTAATTAAAACGGAATGTATTTGCGCTGAAGACTAATTTTCCTTTAATTTGTACTAAAACATCTTAAAATTATACTCACATACCTAGACTAGAGATAAAAATAAATAATTCATTTACTAAGCTGATAATTCAACAAATATCAAGATGCCAATTTTTCCGTTTCGACATTCAATTGGTGCATATAGGCTAGAAAAGAGCACCACACCAAACCGAAAAGACTAACAGAAGGAAGTCGATGTTTTTCAGGTATAACACTGTAATTAAACGACTGAAAAACCGGCCAGACTACCACAGCAACCTAAAAGGGAACCAATTTTAATAGTAATAAAAATTACGTTTATTCGACTATACTTTATAAGTTGGCCAAAATTTCGCTTTTACTTCCCCAATACTATCATTGATACTTTTACCTTCCAATAAACTCATCCCGAAAAAAAACGCCGAATGTCCTACTGGAGCGTATGTCACTTGTTCCACACAAGCCTTTAAAATAATTTCAATATTTAAACTTTTCAATTTTTAACTACTTTACTTTAATGAATGCTGTTTTAAAATTTTGCCCTGGAAATATTCTTGACGATAGTCGTATCCAATAATACATCGTTGGTGCTACATAAAATGTACCAAACATTGAAAATCGTAGGGCTTTTTTCCAATCGTAATCTTTAAAAGTTCGTCCATCTATTGTTTGTTGGATAATCGAGGATGTTGGCCATATTATAGCATACGATAACATGCCTCGTACAACTGGATAACGATCAGTAAAAATGATGAATTTCCTTAAAATTGACATTACAATGTAGAAACTAGAAACTAACAAATTTAAAAATAATCCAAATTTAATATACATTTAATTCTTACTTGTTTATCGAATTCTAGTCCAATTCTTACTAAAAATGAAGTTAATTAAACCAAAATTAAATAGAAATAACGTTATCAGCTCATTTTTTACGATTTTAATTGATCTACAACTAAAATTGTTATCACATATGACATAAACGAGATAATTTCCATTCTCAACGAGCAATAAACTGCGTCAGTTTTCTGTTTATTACGAAATTTATTTAGTCTTTTCAAAAGGTAGCAAGTATAATAGAAAACCTTTACGTTTACCTGTTAAAAGCGTACCTTTACTTATCGTTTTTTCAATTTGTAGTGAAAGGCATCAAATGAATTTCAAACAACAACGTTGATAATTTCTAATAAAAATAAAAGCTTATATTGAAACTTTAATGTCAATATCAACCGAACCAACTTGTTTTTTCAAAGGTAATTATACGTTTACATTATTTACAAAAATAAATAATTTCTCTAAACAATTGGACTAAAATTCAACTGATATCACGATGGTTTAGTTTGTGTTTTCATATTTAATTGGTGCATATAAGCCAGAAAACAACACCAAACCATACTGAAAACACTAACAGAAGGAACTCGATGTTTTTCCGGTATAAAACAGAAATTGAATGTTTGGAAAGCCGGCCATACAGCTAAAGCAGCCTAAAATTCCGATATTTTTAATAAACAATTACAAATTTACCAAAAAATACTACTTTATAGGTCGGCCAGAATTTTGCTTCAACTTGTTCAATACCACCATCAATATTTTTACCCTCCAAGAGACTCATACCCATAAAGAAGGAAACATTGGCAAATGGACCATAGGTAAACTGTTCAATACTAGCCTATAATTGATATTGTCTTAATTATTTGGTAATTTCGGACATTTCATCAGTCATAAAATCACTAATCAGCCTGAAAGTGAGTGTGGAATTTTTATTGTATTCAATTAACAATTGTAAATATTACAACAAAAATTCGCACCCATCTTCTGGTGTAATGCATTCAATTGGCACTATTATCGCATCTAAATAGAGGTGATAAGGTGGATGATATCATTTTATTCGTGTATAACAGATCGAATCTCAGACACCATTTATTACCTTAATTAATGCAGTTTTGAGATTCTGAGCTGGCCACAATCTTGACGATATCCTTATCCAGCAATACAATGTCGGAGCCACGTAAAATGTACCAAAAATAGAGAATCGTAATGCTTGTTTCCAATCGTAATCATCAAAAGTTCGGCCACTTATTGTCTGTTGGATAATCGAGGATGATGGCCAGATTACAGCGTAAGACAACATGCCCCGTACAACTGGATAATGATCAATAAATCTAACAAATTTCGTCAAAATTACCATTGTAATTTGACTAAAATAATACAATTTGGACTGTGGAGAAAATAATCATTTAAATGCAATTGAAATACAAATATTACCAATTCTTACATGCTTATCTTTACGGAGTGGTTATCTTACCGTAAACTCTTTACAATTAATGAAACTTGTTTAAATTCCATTATCAGTCGCGTTTTTCTTATCATTACTTAATGACAATGATATACATATTTGACATATAACCTATAATTACCAACGATAACAAAGTCTACTAGATGCAATGTTGCCGCATTATTAGAGTTATCTAATGGAAAAAAATAAATAAAAACGGTAAAGATTTAAAAAATATTACTAAACTATTTATACTGCTTATATTTAATTATTTATTATTATTTGATGATTATTTATTTTGTTATAANGTGCCGCTTTTGGCTGGTTTCACTAGCTCTGGAAAGTTTAAAAGGATTGCATTAAAACAGTTGTTGTCTTTTATCGCGCGCACGGTAATGTTAGTAGCACTTTTTTGCACTGTTCCCGGCACTGTTAACAATGTTGTTCCGTCGTTTAGTCTTTTGTTTTTTTATATCCACGAGCAATCCGAAATGTCGCAGGAAATCGGCACCTATTATTGGTTTATTAATGTCGGCCACTACATATTACCAAGTGAAGTCGCGCCTAAGTTTGGGGTCTAATGGTAACGTGATATAGCCATAAGTGTTTATTACCGTGTAATTCGCGGCATATAGTTTATAATGCGTCACTTTTCGGTATTGTTTCACTAAAGTTTTTGGGTAAACACTTAGGTCCGCACCTGTGTCCACTAGAAATTGTATACCGGTTTTGTGATCTTTGATGAAAAGACGGTTTTTCTTCTGGTCGCCATCGTTGACCGTCTTTACCGACGATGGAGGTGCTAGTTTTCCGTTTGGACGGAACATGGTTGTCTACATTTCTTGGCCTTGTCACCGAACCTGTTGTGGTAAAAACATTTTCCACTTTCGCTTTCTGTTCTTGAGCGCGAACGTGAACGTTGGTGTTTCTCTGAGCATAGTTTTTCCACCATTGCCGTGAGTGTCGCCACCTGTTGTTGTAGCGTTGCAATTGTTGTTGTTGCGTCGCTTACCTGCGCAGTCGATGGGCTTGTGGTTGACATGGAAGCGATCTGCGATGGCGTCGTCTCATAGATTTTGTCGGCCAAGATGGCGATTTCCGTTAAATCGCGGCCTTCCTGAGTTGTCAAAATCGCCTGTATGTTTCCCGGGAGGCGACCTAACCAGAGGGTTCTTAAGAAACTGTCGGTTACCATGTTACCGGCGAGGTTGCGGAGATGGCGCAGAAACTGGGACGGTGTTCGGTCTCCAATGTCCTCATGCTCTAACAATTGCCTAACCTTTTTCTCTTGAGACGTGGAAAGTCTTCTTATTAATTCATGCTTGAGAACAGCGTATTTACTAGTCTTCGGCGGGGATGTTATTATGTCTTTCACCTCGAGAGCGTACTTGTTCTCTAGGTTCGCGCACACATAATAAAATTTCGATGAGTCGTCTTTTATATTACTTAAATGAAACTGGCACTCTAGCTGGGTGAACCATAATGCAGGTTTTTGTGCCCAAAACGGTGGAACCTTGACACTGACGCGGTCAACTGCTGGCTGCGGCGTGGTTTTATCTTCCAGCTGGTTTGGAATTGGAGTTGCCATGCTTCAACCTGTTTACGTATCTTTTTGTGTAGCACGTGGTCGCGACTGGTTTTCGCGCGCGAATTCGCTGGTTATTCTGATAAAATCGATTATTCTACTCGCGGAGTTACCACTTTGGCGAGCTGTTGATTTTTCGCGGGCTCTTCTTCTCGGGACCACTTTGGCGAGTTGTTTGTTCTTCTTCTCGGGATCGCTTTGGCGAGTTGTTCTCGGGGTCACCACTTTAGCGTGTTGCTAATTTGTTTTATTTGTTTATTTACAAAAAGGCTGTACAATACGATATATACTGAATTACAATGAAATTACACTTAGTAGAATCGAGAATGCGAACGTGGGTGGAAGCACCCTTGTACCAAGAGGGTCGAATTGCAAGAGAGCGATTGTAGGTGATGTTCTACCAGCCTTAAATTCTTGCGCTTGCTCAGTTGCTTGCGCTGTTGCCAAACGTCGTTGTTGCCAAACGTTGTTGTTGGCTGTCGCCACAGTATTCGGATTGCAAAGCGACTACAGGTGGCGCTGTTAGCTATCAATATGGTGGACGAGTGATGGATACAGTGGCATGTGTCCAAAGACTTGTTTGTGATTAACAGTGTTTATTATAAATAAAAGTGTCTATTGTAAGTAGTTGAAAGTTCCATATAAATTAATTATGAATATTGAATTCGATGTTTCTTTAGGTTGTGTCTTCTATTTCTATTAAACAAAATATGAGTGATAAAAGGCGTTGCAAAGTTAATGTGTATTGTTATGTATCGCAGTGTAAATCGTATTATTTCGAAAATGTGGCATTCCACACATTTCCTAAGTCTGTAAAATTACGAAGAGATGATTATTTTGCTAATAGAGGTAAATATAAGTAAATATAATGCTTTGAAGCTAAAAACAAACAAACTAAGTTCAACAATAAATTAATTTTGAATTTAATTTGTAGATAATTCCTGCAAAGTATATAAATTAGAGAAGAATGCGATTCCGACTCAAAACTCACACAAAGGCATACATGAACTATTCCAAAATGAAACACTCATTCAGCAAAGAAAAATAAGAAAAGAAA